>VZUI01047785.1:0-123904 GCA_013401135.1 Cettia cetti | reverse complement strand
GCATTTTTAACTTTTTTTTTTTTTTTTTTTTTTAATTTCTGCCTGGTGTTCCCATTTGGCCAGTGTGAGACAGTGTGCAGAGCTACCATTTAATGTGCATCTCTGTTGCACTGTCATTGAAATAAAAGGGGAGTGAAGCTATGTTTATTAAGTCTTTCTAATATTCCTCAAAGGCTAAAAAAAAGCCCTGTGCAATATGTTAATATTAATATGTTAACAATATGTTAATTTGAAATCACTGTGTTTGAATATAGCTGATCTGATTTTCTTAAAATATTTCTGGAGCTGCATATGATCAATAGTTGAAGATTTTTAAGACTTGGTTTCCTGAAGTCAAGTTCCAAACATAACTAAGCCAATGCACAAGTGATTGAAAAGTTATGAGAATTCCAGTGTTCGAATACAGCATGACAGAAATTTAAGTATTATTTTATATAACTGGCAGTTATTTTATACAGAAGGTTATGACAGATTGATACTGCATCATAGCATTGATAATTTAAAGTCAGTTGTCCAAACAAGACAAATCCAGGCGCAAATTCATCAGTACTTACCACCTTGATGTTGAGTGATAAAATATATAGGTGGTAAAAATGTTGATTCTATTTTTTTTTAGCCATTCCCTGGACTATTTCACAAATGGGAAAAAAAGGAATAAATCTATGAAGACAAGAACTGTGAAACTCAGTAAGAAAGAAATATTTTTTTAAAAAGAGTTTGCTGTGATGTATTTTCTCAGAGATAAATACTTCTCAAAATTTATCTACTAAACTCTCCAGAAAAGAGCCAGCACAGCAAGTGACTGTGTCATGAACATTTCCAGGAATAAGAGAGGATGGCTTTGTAATCAAAATATAAAGAAAAACAAATCCCCATTTTCTATTTAATACCAAAATCACACTTGAAGTACAGTTAGCTCAGCTAAGTGATGGAGACCTATTTGTAAATAGAAGCTATCAAGTTAATTATTTCCAATTGCCAGAATGCTATATGATCTAGAAATATTGAAATATAGTTCAAATGTTTCTTAATAATGTGCTAACTGCAGGAGAACTAAGCCCAGAAAATCAAATAGTGAACTCCTCTGGCTCTCACCCATGAGATAGTCTGAAAGTAGGAGTGAATGCTGTAACTTGTCAAGAAAAATATTTGATTTTTCATATGGAAAAAAAAAGTTGGTTCACCTTGACAGAACGTTGCAGAGCATTTGGTGGCTTAATCAGAACTGTTCAGAGAGTGTGTGACATTTTGGGGTTCAATCCCCATGTATGTGATTCTTGAAGCCTACTGAAAAGAGAAGCAGCAATCAGGGTAACATTGCACTTAAATTTGTGAGCTTTTCTTATTTCTGTGCTTTAAGCTGATGTTGGTGGGATGTGTAGTCTCACCAATATGTGTAGTATCGGTTGAACCTTATATATTAATTTTCCTCTGCTACACAGAAGAAAGCTGTTTTCTGTTCACAAAGAAATCAATAGTTCCAAGTCTGACTATATAATTCATGAAATTTCTTGGGTCTGGAGAATATTGTACTGCAAGTTTATTCCTCAGCAACTTTTCTCCTTCACCCCCTCTCCGTCATTCCAGGAGTTGGCAAAGGGTCTGCCTCAAAATGTAACTCTGCTTGGAGAGTAAACCTGTTACTGCCTGCAGCTCTCCCCAGATAAGTAACATCACAAGGTTTTATCATTCTTTCAGCAACTGAACTATCCTTTCGTACCAGGGAAAAGAATTTATAGTAAAAGAATCATCCAGTGTTCTCCTAGCTGAGTGCTAAGTGCGTATAATTTTATAATTGATCATATGAATCTCAATAAAGTGTCATAGAATTAGAAGAAATTGAATGTGCTACAAGGGGAAAAAATGAAAACAAGTATGTTTTCAGAATGCTTAGTTTCAACTTAATGTTTCTAATCTTGTTAGTTTTTTACACAATTCCCTTTTTTTAAAATTTTATGGGTTTTGAACAAAGGTTTTCTTTCTTTTTTGGATTCAATGAGGGTGAAAGGCTTTTAGAACTTTGTAAAGTTTTAAACAGGAGGAAAAAACGAGTGATTGATTTAGTATAGAATAGAAATGTTCTCATTCTCCATCCCAAGAACAAATCATGTCAGAGTATTTTCTCTGTCTAGTTAGAGTTAAAAAAAAAATTCATTATCTTGTGTAACAGCTTTGCTGCCAGTCCTCATCAAAGTAATAAATTGAAACCAGTAATGAAAACAGGAAAAAATCATTTTCTTAACCTTCAAAGGAAGTTTCAATTTATGTATTGTATAAAGGCTTGAGTCAGTATTTTATCCTACTCAGCTTAATGTTTGCACATAGACAATAGTATCAAGTAGCAGTACCATAGCAGTTCACTTGTTCAGTGTCCAGTGCTGTTAAACACAATATATCAGCTTCATGGCAGGTCCATGTAATCACAGATCCATTGATTCAAGAGAGTTTTGACTTGCTCATACCAGTGAATAGGTTATTTTTTTAATATGAGATCATATTACTAAAAGCTTGCCAAGAACTTAATACCATGTTGGGGTTAGATTTGTAGAAGCTTACTACATCTTGTGACCTCAATTTACTTAAACTTGCATGTTTTCTACTCTGGTAAGACATAAATAAACCAACACTGGAACACTACGCAAGCTGCAGAGAGCACAGTGCAACTCGGGACACTTCCATGGCCACCTCTTCCAAGAGGTTAAGCGCCTTGTCCCTTCAGTAAGCCAAGATCCCTGGCAAAAGTCCAGCAGCTTGTTGTGTTGTGATGGAAAGAAACACTTGGAAGCAACCAATTCACTGGCCAGGATGTTAAATATTTTTTCAATAAAACAAGACTAAATTTAAGTAAAAGGGCCAGCTTCTAAGCCTCACCGGGGAAAAAGTGGTAAGACCTGTTTTGCTGGCTGACAGAGTTTAGCAAAAATGGTTACTTAAACCAGGTCCAACCTGTCTCATTCTGTTTAACCATCATATCCTCTTGTTTCTGTATAATTAAAATTAAGTGGCTTTTATTTTCTTTTCTTTCATCATTTAGTAACAGTAAGCCTAAATAGCAGCTTCCTGGATTTGGTTTTATTTCCATGCCATAGTAGAATCTCATGTAACAGACCTGAGGAGGTCTGAGGTGCGTGTTTTGCTTGCTGTGAAGAAGCTGCTTTGAGGCCTTAGAAGGAGCATGATGAAGAGTAACATGCTCCTGCAATCACCAGGTGCTGAATGGACCCTTAGTGATTTTTGCCAGACTGCCTTTAGGGCTCTTGGGGAAACCTTTGATATTACCCTTAGACTCTTTTTCTGGCAGGGTGGATTTAACTAAAGTTTGGTGGCTGGAAGAGAAGGGCATCTGCTTTCAGTTGCTTGTGGAGCATTATATTGCTGACATGCGGTCAAAAAATCTGCTTTGCAGTTTTTGTGGTTTATTGATGTGGAGTTTGTGGAACTTAAAGTTTAAAATGTTTAGTAAAAGCAGTTGTTTTGTCACTATTGTCTTGGTAACAGTTAGACCGCTGCCTCACCAATAAGGACAATATGAAAAGTGCAAAAGAAGCTGATTATGTTGATTCTGATTCCTTGGTAACTTGCACTAAAGTGGAAATTCACCCCAGTGGTGAGCTGATATCAAAAAGGAAAAGGATTTGGAAAATGAAAAGTCTAAAAACGGTTCTGCAGTAGTAGTAAATTTCTTATTAAACTTCTAGCTAGACAGGACATAGAAATGGTGCTTAAAATGACACTCAAATAAAGGAATTATTTTCTGCTTCATGTAGAGGGACCATCCTCATTCTGATGGCAACTTTGCTGCAAAGGGCATCTTATGAATGGACTTGCCAGACAGGGAAGACTTTACCTGCTGCTGTGCTCTTGAAGTACTGTTAATATTTCTTCATATTCTGTAAAATTCCAGCATTACTGTAACATGTAAAGCACTGCACATACCCTCAGAGAATGCACATCCCTAAGTACTGTCTGCACGCTTGCTCCCAGACTTGCTTCACACTCATAACAACATGACCAGAGTGATTGGACCAGAAAGCGCTTTGAAGCTAGCAAAGCAAAATCATCCTAAAAAATAACTTGTTAAATACTAATGAAGGTCTCTTCCTAGCTAAGTAATAGCTAGAAATAGCTGTTTCTAGCACAGGGATAATAAATGTAGAGAGAGGAAAAAAGAGATGGAAAGCCAGGAGTTTTTTCTTACTCTGGCATTGTGTTTTTTGTTGTGCTTCTGGAACTCTGGCAGCTGAAATGATTTTGTTGTTTTATTCCTGTAGATGTAGAAGTATGTTTTGTTTGGCTTTAAAGTTAGAATGAAAAAAAAACAAGAAAAGCCCACCTTATGTGGGAATGGAAGCATTTTTTGTGAGTCAGTGTGAACTTTTTTCAATGAACAATAAGAAGCTAAAGGTGATCTCATGTTAGAAAAGCAAAATGCTTGTATTTTAAAAAATACTTCAGAAACAAAGACGGTTTTGCTTTTTTTTTAATACTTTAGAGTATTATTGTCATTTGTTTCAAGTATTTTCTTTCAAGGATAATCTTGTAAAACCCTAATGTTTCAATGCATCATATGAATCTGTGTAAAATTCCCATTTACATAAATACCTGTACTTTGAAAGACTAATTGGTTTTGTTTGGTTTGGGGGTTTTTCTATAAACTGGATTTTCTGGTGGGGTTTTGTTGTTTGTTTTTGGCTTTGGGGGGTTGTTTGTTTCAACAAGCAGATTGAAATCAGTCTATACATAGGTGTACATCCCTGGCTTTGTTCCTAGTATTCCAGTGTGATTGAAAAATATGTACAGGGAAAAGAGACAGTAAAAATATTAGGTCCCATTATGCAGTTGAATCTATTCAAATTGTCATTTCAATTGGTGCAGTCTATAAATCAATCTGATTGGAGGCTTGAAACAATAATGAGTTTTATTCACAACATGATATTCTAAAAGAGATTATTTTTCTTAGTATCTCACTACATTCTTGAAAGCACAGGCTTTTAATGAAAGCTTGTGCTTGATCAGTGGAGTTTTTTTTCCACTATGTTTTTACATTTGATCTCAATTGTTACACATTAGCAGATGTCACAGTTCATTGATAGATGGAGGGGAAAAGGCTTTGAAATTGTTTTACATGGTTAGAAGGCTTGATACACACAAGTCCTGTTCCTTCTTTTTCTTTTTATATTTTGACACATTAATATTAGTTCATGAATCCTAAATGAAAAATGTTCAGAGCCTGACAACCCAAAACAAGGTAATCTTCAGGGTTTTTTTCCAGAATAAACATGACCCTTACGTTTTAGGTTGTCATTCTTCTCCCAAGCTGCTGCAATCATAATTTGAATCCTTCTTCAGATACTATTAAAAGAATTATATGAATATAGTTACTCTTCAGGTTCATTGCTGCCTTTTCCATTTTCTGAATGTCTTTGTATATGTATATAAATCACTTATTTTTTTTGCAACCTGTGAGGAAAAAAAGTGTCCTACCAAGTAAGATCAGTGGTCTGTCTAATCCATTTTGTTGCTACTACACAATGGAATAAAAGAGGTTGTTTAGAGGGGCCATGTAACTGCTGCTCTCTTGCAGTCTATTCTCTCCTTTGTGCAGTGGACTTTCTACTCTAGAAGTCTTGCACACATTACTGCAACTTACCTTTACAGTGAACTGGAGTTTACATTAGTTTACATTTCATTTCTTTGAGATGAATAAATAAAAAGTAGTTTTGAGGGGATTTTAATTCTATTATTTATGGAAATTGTTGAGAAGGGTAAGATTTGTAAACTTCCTGAACCACTGACAGGTTCTGAGGTTAATGTTTCGTCTGTTTGGTTGCATTCTCTGCTTGCAATGGCTCCAGATGTTTGAAAATTTTGTGATGGTAGAAATAGCAAGAGTCTAGTGTAAATTGAATGTCTTCACCTTGTAATTTCTCTTTCTTGTGATTTGAAGCATGTTAAATCTTCTATTTAACCTGGAATGAAAGTTTTCTGACTTGGATCCATTCTGTCATCTCTTTAAGTATTTTTCAAAAACATCTTTCTTCCAGATTTACAAAAGAAGTGGTACCACTTAAGCTATTTCAGTAAATGTCAAAATACAAACTTCACTGCATTCATGCACATACACGTTCCATTTTCAGTTTATCTTATAGTGCAACACATTCTGCAAATTCCTGATGCACACATCTTTCTTTTTTATGGGCATTCTGCAGAGAAGTAAACTGCCAGGCTATTCTGTAATCATCTTTGATGTTGCAATAAATGCTGTGTTCTTTAAAGCTTTTTAACCTTTAACCAGCTGAAGAACAAATCAAAGAAGCAGTTTTCTAGATAATTTTAAAAGGCTATAGACACAGTAGATAAGTTGAAGTCTGTGTTTGCTGTGTATCAAAAGACTTTTCCTCCAAAGGAAGACAAAAATTCATGGAGCAGCTAGCGCACTTAACTCAATTTGGAGACCTCATCAATACAATAAATGTATATTCAAAAGGTGCAATCATTTCCACATGCAACCATGTATTTACAGGGCTGATATTTTCATTTAACACACTGGAGTTGCCCAGTGAATATATGCAACCCAAAGGCTCCATACATACACTGATCCAAGCAGCAGGTGCAAATATGATCTCACAAAAGCTTTGCCCAAATCAGAGCTCAGTGACTGTTGGTGATGTCCTCTTGGCATCCCTTACTCTGTGTGTCCCTGCTCTTTGCTTCAGGGGAAACTTGCTGATCTGTTTGTAAAAGCTACTAACATTTTACTGAGTCTTAGGGGGAGATCAGCCTTACCCAATCCAGGCCAAAGTTCTCATCTGTAACCTCAAAGGGACTTGCCACCTACACAGTGATCTGTCTATCCCTCCACTGTCTCTCCCAGACCCAGCTCTGCCAGTGATTAAGTCATGCAGAGGACCACCTGTGCTTCAGAGAGAAAATCTTCCTGTACCTGAAATTCCTGGGCATCACATTGTGCCAACATTAATTGCCTTCTTTAGAGTGTATAAATTTCATCACCCTTTATTTAAACTTGTTCATACCTTTAGAAATAACAACAGGCTGTCAGTGAGAGTAAGAGCCAGCCTGAGCACTGGGGGTTGACAGTGACCCAGCGCAGGCCACTCTCACCAGCTAATGCAGACCTAGCTCCAGGGTCCAGATATGACAAGCAGAGCTGTCTGTTGGTCAGGGTGTCACTGACAGCCCCCAGCAGGGTGGGGGGAGGAAACGGGGCCGGGGTTCACTTGGGAGACAGGGCCAGAGGTGCACACTTACAGCCCTGGGCTGGACCAAAGTGCAGTGTTAAGGGGATGTCCCTCCCCAGGGAAGCCTGGCCAGGGCCACTGGGGCTTGGCAGTGCACTCAGGGCCCTGAATTCTATCATTAACAGTTCTGTAAGTGCAAGAAGGATATAAATGCTACATTGGAGGTTGCAGAAGATAACAGGGTTCAGCTTAGTTCAGGGTCCTTTATTGAGGTAGTCTGTCATGGTCCTCATCCCTTTGTACCAGTTCATGTGGTAGCACTCCATATTTTGGTCTCTTAACATTTTCTGGATGAGTAGGAGAAGCTGGCCATATATTAGTTATTTTGAAGTAGTCATATCTATTTGAGCTGTATTAATCATGTTTAATATTAACTCTGTTAGTCTTTATTCATTGTCATAATTTCATTCTCCCTTCTTGTTGTATAGTTTTCTCTTGCACGAGATCAAATCAGAGCATGAAACACTGAGTCTGTGGGTGGAATAGTGGTGTGTACAAGAGGCACAGGAGAGAGCATATGAAGGTTAAGTTTCCCTCTCTGGCAGCTGCTCTCTAGCAGAGCAGGTTATCTGGTTTCTGCTTAGCAACAGAGGCTTTACAGGGATTTGTTCAGAGCATTTACCCAGAGCAGAAGCTCTGTCTGTGAGCCGCTCTTCATACTGACCTCCATCTCCCCATGACAAGGGAATTTTGATGTTGACGTGTTTCCACAGCAAGGTTTCAGGAAGAGCACTGAAAAACTTGAGAAATAATTATATGTTATCATCATTATTTAATGAAACCACTGTTAACAGTAACCTAGGACAGCCTAGGAATAAAAAAGGTGATGCATGAGGAGAAAAAGAGAGGATAGTTTTTTGGCTGGCCTTGCACTTGCTGTGAGGTTAGGAACTTTTAGTCTCTCTCTTCCTAAATGGCCTGATTCAGTGATTGCTCTGTGTTACCCTGTCTCAATGAAGGTTACACTTCCCAAAGTGTAAATGAGCACCTCTTCTTCCATTGCTGCAGGCAGTGTGCTG
The DNA here is from genome assembly GCA_013401135.1 of Cettia cetti. Classification (NCBI taxonomy): domain Eukaryota; kingdom Metazoa; phylum Chordata; class Aves; order Passeriformes; family Sylviidae; genus Cettia; species Cettia cetti. Next base: position 115,626 of record VZUI01047785.1, on the reverse strand, counting down.
AAGCTTTCTTAGTGGGAAGCAAGCTGGGTATCTGTAAAAAGTCAAGTTTAACATGCAACCCCTGGAGCTTAGTAAAGGGAGTCGGCTCCTGAGGCTTCATCAGTGGCTCCATCATCCAGAAAAGGCTGCAGCTCAGTCAGGTTAGGCAGCAGATACCCTGCAAACACTTTTTCTAATGTTTCTTCATCTATTTGCTCTGCTATTTCTCCCTGTACATCCTAATTCTATCCCTTCTTGGCATATACCAAGTGCTGGTGCAGAGAAGCTTTCAGTCTGTATTGCTAAGTGCAGTATCAGCAGAAAGTTGGTCTTTCATTTAGTCTTGTTAAGGCATTTTTTTGACAACTAGTAATTATATATATTTGCAATGATTTTTTTTAATATGTCCAGTGTAAAGAACTGAGCTTGAGTTTGAGGAAATAAGCATCAGCATGATAATGTGCCTGTCAGAGTACTATGAGTCAATACCTGTAAGAAAAGAGTGGTCCCAAATAAAAATCTGGAATTAGACATTTCTGAATGGAAACATCTCTTAACTTACAACAGAAAAGCGACACCTTTATTTTTGCTGTCATAATTATTTTGTTTTGGCTTAGACAAGTTCCCAAAAAGAAAGTGTCTTTGGTAAAAACAGCAAAACAAACTCTGCTGGGGTTTTTTTTTTTTTCATGTGAGCAGAGACACAGTTATGTGTCTCTGCTAATGTCTCATTTTAAGGAATTTTAAATCCTCAGGAAGGTTTTGTTAGTACAAATGCAACTACTTTTTCTATTCAGAACATCATGTTCAAGTAAGCTCTAGACTTTTAGTTATTTCTGGCATCCAGGGCATAGTTTGTGAACTGATATGACAGTATCTCATATAAATTTTCCATCTGGATGATCACAGTGCAGTACAAGTTTCTTGCTGTGTTGTCAAGCTAGAACTAACTGTTGTCACTGGCTGACCTTCATTTTTAAGTACGTGGGAACATTACTGAAACACTTCACATAATACAGAAGAGCTGTTTCTCTGTACTGAGTATCTTTATGTTGCCAAAGACTTCATTCATCTTCTCCTTTTGAAAGGAGCACAGGATTCCCTGTCCTCCCCCATCACAAACTTTCTAAAAGTGTAAGTCAATTCCTTAACACTTAATCTCACAAAGGGTCCTGTAGAAGTCAGTGGCCTGGTCTAATGTACAAAAGTTAGAAAACCAAGTCCTAAAACAAGGCTAGAGAATGTTTTATTGTGCTATGACTTGTGTAAAATTGCTGAACACAAAATGTAGTGTTCTTCTAGGTGCATCAGTGAACAATCATGGGGTTTTTTCCTTAGTGCAAAGTGATTGAGTTGGTTGTAAGTGTAAGGGGGTATGAGAAGGAGGCAAGGGAGCGGTCGGATGGAAACATTAATTATTAGTGGCTTGTACAGACTGTGAAATTATTAGAAGAAACTTGTACAGTGAAATTGGTAAAAACCCTCTCTTTAATGCTCATACTTCATTATCCTAGTTTCATTTGGTTACTCTTTTTCAGGAGAAAAAACATTTCTCTGTGGAGGAAGTACCAGCCTTTTCACTGTCCCTCTTTTTTTACTTAGATAGAAATAACAATTTAAAAAACACTAAAGAATATCTGGTAGCAAATGTCTGTAACACACAGAATATCATCAATGGAAGAACTAGGCAGTATGTAAAGAAGCACAGTTTTTCCAACACTCATTCTCCCATTACAGGGCAAGAAGTTTGAAAGCTGTTGGAGAATTCTGGTTTACTCCTTTATTAAATGCACTAGTGTTCATATCAAGCTCCTATTAGGCAAGTTAACTTATAGGATAACATAACAAATGTTTGAATAGCTTTTTGCACCTGTTTGCTTTGCCTTCTTTCCCTCTGTATTGTCCGATACTCTGTTCATGGGAAAGTAGAATTCAGAGCTGGGCAAAGGAGCAGGTTTTCCCAGTGCTAAATTCTGTAATGCAAGAAAACTCTTCTTTCACAGTCTGGTGTAAAGGCAAAAATTTGTTCTTGAGTGGGGAGAGAGGAAATACCTATATATTTATGCTTTCCTTTCTAACAGATTCTGAAATGGTAAACTGAGAAACTTAAATATAAGATATCCTCATGTATTTCTGCTGTGGTCTGCCCACTTTGGTTCAGTATGCCTGGTCCTGATATATGTGACTAGAAGTCATTTCTCAACAGACAACTTTTGATAGCTTGTATACAAGTAACTCATTGCTGAAGTCATTGCAGATTTCTCCAGGATGGCAGTGTCATAAATATGAGAAGACAACTTCTGCCTTCCAGTCAGCTGATTGCATTCCTAGAAACAAAGAGCACTGTTGCCAGTGTATCATGACTGTGATATAAGAACTTGTCCACTCAGCTGATTACTTCTGGTTAGGTTGTTCTTGGCTTGGTTTTTTTTCTTTTGAAATACTGGATAATTTCTGAGAAACCCATTGTCAGATGAGTATTTTGTCATTTTCATTATCTTCCTTTACTGGGTTCCTTTCCCTTCTGATAGCACTGCTCTTGGACAAACTGGCTGCATTCCCCAGAGCATTCCCTATTAGTTTTGTAGCATCTGATGTGTTTCCCTGTGTGCTCAAAGACATAAACTAGATGCCATGCCCAAACAGCATAAGAAAACAGAAATTGCAAAGGCAAGGAAGATCCAGAGCCAGCCTAGGAGCTGAGGAGACACCTAGGACATGTGCCATCTCTAAGCTCCTTGGTAGAATATAAACAGGTAAAAAGTTGTTCTTAGAAGTTCTGAGGTGGCTTCAAAAACTTTATAGTTATTTCTATTTGGAAGACAACCTTTATATTTTTCCTACAAGAATCAGAACAAAGGCATATTAATAGCTCCCTGCACATTGTAACATTTTCTGCATAATGACATTTTACAGGCTTGATATAATTTTCTGCCATGTGCATCAGGCCATTAAATGAGAGGTCTTTAAAATTATCTCACCAGAACAGTTCTTTTTTCCAAACAACACCAAAAGAAGATGAGATCAAAGAATTTCATAAAAGGAGCTTTTCACAGCTTATCTGTCATCAAATGAAGGTATTAGGGAAATGGCCTGAGAAGCTTTTCCTACTTGATATCCCTTTTGAAGTGACTAGAACTACAAAACATGCCATTTCTGCAGAGGATTCCAGTTGTGTTTCTCCCTTATATGAGAGGAAGGGCACAAGAACTGTGTTACACCAGCTGGGACCCTTCTGGGGTCCTTGCTCTTGGAGCTTGCCTGGGCTTTCAGGAGGCAGGCAGGGAGCACACTGCCCACAGCTACCAACACTGCAGCTGAGGCCACACTGAATGGTTTGTCCCAGCTCCCAGGAAAATCCAGTGACAACACAACACACAACCATCCAGGATAATTTGAGGTTGAAGACGTTCCCAAATTTAGAAGTCTTTTTGTTCATTTCTAAGGTTAGAAGGTAGGGGATTCAACTGATGAAATGCAGTGGCACATAATTTGTTCAGCATTTTCATTGTATGCCCTTGTCTAATAAATTCCACATATTTCAGTATTAAAAATTTCATCCTGATCTCAACCCCATTTGAGCTAAAGAGAGTCTCACCACTAAGCTCTGTAGGTACTGTGTCAGAAAATGAGATATATTACAAGTATCACATAGAAAACATTAATGTGGGGAGGAGGTATAATATCCACCACTGACCAAGAAGAACAAAACCCAAAATTTTAATTCCTAATTCTTAATTTAAGGGAGGAAGTAAGAAATGAACATTTTTTGTTCTCACATGATAATATTTTAGGGTCTTAATATGAAATTTTGTCTGTTCAGGCAACTCAGAGGTAGAATTTTATGTCATATTCTCAGTGAGTAAAATGAGAGCTCTACGGTGGAGAGTAGGCTGACAACGCTCCACCTGCCATTTCTGTGTCACATTCAATTACACTAAGTTTCATGTTTTTTAAAAGACAGGATTAATTTTTGGATGATATTTTCTTTTTACTAGAGCTAGTATGAGCCTGATACATAAGCTAAACCAATGCATAGTAAATTTGGTCCAGGTAGTAATCTGACAAAATTCATTATCTGAGAAAACATTAGGAAGATTGTATTCAAGATCATGGTGTTCATAAATTGCACAGGAAAAAGGTCTGTGTGAGAGGTAAATTTCATCTATGATTCTGAGCTACATATGATTACTGCTTGCATTGTCTAGGGTATAGGTTTTATTCTTCACCATGCTTTCTCATATTCCAGCATTTATGGTACAGTTGAAGACCCATACATTTCAAAAGTGATGCCAGTGTGAGTGAATTTTTCTTGCCACAGTAATGTGGGATTAGAGTCTTTCAATAATTGAAACATTCAAGTAAACTTTTCTAGAAGGATTAGTTCTGCGGTGATAAACAATGGGCACATTTTTTCACTCTCAATGAATTCAGAACAGGTTGTCTTCACTTTGGATGATTTTAGAGTATTGCTGGTTATGTCTTTGGAACTGCCATAAGTAAAACTTTCTTCTTGAGTGCTGGTCTAGGTAAAATTTAATGGTCCCTTGGACTTTTTGCAAAGAATAGGTGAGGTCCTGAGTAACATTTCCTGCTTTGAATTGTTAACCTGTTACTTCCATGGTTCTGTGACCTGCTTGCACATATTAAGTCCCTCACCCAAGCCAGTCAATTTATCTCAAGATACATAACACTAGCCACATTTTCCTTGTTGAATAGTACTATGGGGTGTGTTATGAGCATGAAAAACATGTTAAGAACCCCATTTTGTTCCAGTATCCATGGATATTCCATAAGGTGACAACATAAATCTCCCATGACAAAAGTGACATACCAGGACTTCTTTATGGCATAAAGAGATGGCAGACAAACATCTTGCTTAAAAACCTCTTTCCAGAACTCCCATTATAGCTGAGTGAATGCTGCAAGGCAGGTCTTTACAGTAATACACTGTAAAGGATTTGAGAATCTCCATACTTAATCTGAAAGCATGGTATTAAAACTAATTGCATTTGATTTGTAGCTTTCTCTAGCCATTCCCATGGTGTGATATGATAGGGTACAGAGGGATTTCTGAGTGTCTCAAGAAAGGCCAGCTATTCTGGAAACCATTCTCAAGGTTTTAGAAGTGTTTTTTATCCCACAGGTTCTCAGTGAAAGTAATATCTGAGGTCTCTACAAACAGAATAGAAATATTCTGTAATCAATTTTGTAAAATCAAGAGAAAACAGTAACCAGGCTTTTTTATAAGAAACAAAGGTGGAAAGCACAGGTTTGTTTCTCTAAAGTTATTATATAACTTCCAGCACAGCTAGAAATTGATACTTTGAGTAAGGTTAGAATAAGAAGTAATGCAAATGATTTGCAGCAGTGAAAGAGTTCCCAGTGGTATTTTCTGCAAGTACTGAAACAGACTGCCAGAGGAGGTGCAGGAGTGCTTATCAGTGGTGATTTTTAAGAGAAGATCAGTTGATTTTCAGTAACTGATACATTTTTTTGACCTGCAAGGCAGAGTATGTTCAAGGAATATCATTCACTACTGACTTTTGCTGGTGACAAGGGGACTGAGAAGGGAGTGGGGTATTTCTGGCAGAAATGAGACTCCACTGCAGTGGAATGCAGACAAACCCATTTGCCCTTTGGCAGACCAGATTAGCAGAGGCTCCTGCTTCTAGGTCTTTGTGGGCCAAATTGAGTCCATTCAGCACGGCTGTTCAGGTTCACAGTTTTAGATCTCTGACTTACAGTGTCCAGAGGCTGCCTTGAGGCATTGAAAAGGTTAGTTCCCCTTAGCTTAGGTACAGCTGATCCTGCTTGTCAGCTGTGGGATAAGCTAGATAACCTTGCAAGTCTTCCTTATCCAGTTTTGTGTGGTTCTCTGATTCTCTCTGGTCTATGTTTTAACCTTGAGGCAATTCTTTCAAGGGAAAAAAAAAAAGAAATTGACATTACTGGGCAAAGCTGAGTAAAACTGATCAACCAGCCCTAAATATGGAAAGAGAAATTTGAAGTGTCAGGCTGACAAAAAATCCTCTGATACAAAATCTGAATATGTGCATTTTCTGTTCAGTGAAATGAGATGCAGACATCTCATGTGACATTTAAGATAGCAGTTCCTATGTACAGGTCATTTATTCCAAGAAATATGGGATTTGTAGAAATTGTTCCCTTCTTATTTGGAACTCCTTGAAAGCCCCGGTACAGAACAGGAAAAACAACACAATTAGCCCAAAGTATAAACACTGCAATCAGAGACAGATAACATGTCATAGTGTCCTGTTGGAGATTGTTACTGTGAACTTCAAAAAGGAATCACAAGAACAGGAGAGAGCTTCTTGTTGTTTTCTTTAGTGTTGTACCTGTTTTTTCTCTTGGATTTATATTTGTCCCTCCTAATGCTGGGATTATGGAAATTGAATCTGCTGTCCTGGTTAGTCTTTGTCTCAGGGTGGTGAAGGTTTGCACATATTTTTGTGTATGGTATGCCTGTGCAGTTTCCATCAGAAGCAGGAAATGTTTATTTAAGTTCTGAGGGGTGGGACAGTTGCTGCAGTTTTTGGTGATTTTAAACAAACTGTTTGAGCATCCTGTTTAAATAGAGTTAAGTAATCACAGTTTTGTATTAGTTGAAGAGGAATTCTATGCAGGCAAGACACGAATAAGATATCATCTTACAGAACATACCAAGGTGATATATTTACCTGACTTCTTGAGCAATAAAAGTTGTACATTTTACTTTTGTTTTGCAACAAGTTTAGTGGCTAAACATATCCCATTATGTAACAGTAGTCTACTAGAATGTGAACTATTTTACATTTACATTTACCTGTATTTGATACACAGATTTGTTTCCTTGATACTTTCAGGAGCATCTGAAGAAATCTAATTCAAATGCAACTTCCTGAAACTGGGAGAAAAATCTGTATTCATGTAAAGAACTTAGTTTAGGGAACTAGTGAGATTTAGGAAGAATTTATTCCCAGCCAATTGTATGAAAGCATAAATGAAGGAAAAAAATGGTTGTTGGAGTAAGCTGCTAAGGTTTATCAATTGTGAATTTTGCCTGAGTCCGTGTTCACTGTGTTTCCTGAATGATTTTTGGAGTTACAAGAGTTAAACTGGGAGACAAAATACAGTAGAGAAAAGATTTGTTCTCAGACTTGTGCCATGGATGCACATCTCAGTTTTGAAACTGGGAGACAGATTACATGGTATGTTTAGTAAAGTTTCAGTAATGAGGCTATGTTGAACTGCATATGGGGTCCCCCAGCTGTTAGCCCTTGTTTGAAAGAGAAAAAAAAATGTTTTTATTCTTCAGATTGAAGTGATAATTGTACATGGTTTTATGTCTATCAATGCATTGTCTTTAGACTGCAATTTAATGAGATTTTAATTGGAAAACAAATGAAAGACAGATGGGTTAATGACTGATAGCAATTTTTAAAAAGTCTTTTGAGATCTACACAACAATTAATGTAAACAATACATCAAAGTCTTTCCATGTCTAACCTTTCATAGAGGGTTTACACAGAAGCTTGTTCCTTAACAATAGTATTATTCCACATCTAAACAACTAATAGACTGTATAGTATCATCTGTTGAATCAGAACTGATTGGCAAGATTATCTGGTCTTACTAGTAGGAAGGTCTTAGTCATTAATCACACCTCCACAAAGAGAAGCTGGATTGAATCTTTTATGTCCTTAGATTTAATTGCTATTGATGTTTCTGGAAATGTCCCCCCTTTTCCCAGTTAAAACCATGTACAATATTCCAAAAGAGAAAAAGGTAGAAGCTCTATCCAGTGAAACTCGTAACATCTTAACCCAAGCTAACATAAGTGGCAGGGAATGCATGTAATACATGGTCAGATATAAACAAAAATATATAAGTAAAAGTAAAATCAGAGAATAATCACAATAAAGTGTGAATTATTAGAAGGATTTGCTGTAGATCAGGGGTGGCTATTTCGAATGTCAAGAAGGATGAAAAATTAAATTGGGACAAAATTAAAGGAGTGGAATGAAAGAGATGGAACAATATTTCTAATTTAACTAGTAACTGTGCTCCTCCATTTAGTGGTAAGGACAAAGCCTAGAAAAAAGATTGGTTTTGGTGTCTGTTTGTGATGACACAAAACATGTAGGAGACTCGCAATTAAGAAAGTTGAGAGGTGAGAGTTGAATCATAGAGCTATTGGGACAGCTGTTATTCATTCCAGTATAAGAGTTTATGGTCAGAAAACACTGCAGAAATACACAGTTTAATATACCTCTTTTTTTAACTCCTAGCCTGTTTATTTCATTTCCAGTTTTCTTTTAAAATCTCTTATTCATGCACTGTGCTCTGCTTTCATTTCCATTTGTTATTTTAAATATTCTCATTCAACCATATCTTTTGAGAAATTCAAGGAAAAGCAGTATGATTAAGGGCTAAAATAAACCCAGAAAAAGAATCAAATTACTTCCAAAAACATATTAGTTTATTATTATTATGAAGTTTTTACTTCAGAAAACATATTAGCTTACTTTGCAGTACTTTTTTGCTTTATAGGTGCCAAGAGAGGATTAATCTGTAATGTATTTGTTTGTGATTTTGCCTTTTATTTCAGTTTATATAATTAAAGAGTTCCCAGGACTGCTTTACATTTATTTTATTCATCAAAACATACTTCCCAAATGTTATGAAAACAAAGTTTAAAAATAATGCAGTCCAAACCAAACCCACTCAATTTTCTCTTGGAACACAGTTGACAATAGAGTCATTCCTTGTATCTCATTTTTAACTGAGTAAACACCGTGTTGTCCCTTAATGTATACTTCTTAACGGTGTTGAGTTTATATTCTCATACTTCAATGTTTGAATAACTCATAGTGGTACATGTAGCAAGACACACATAATCAGGAATAATACAGTTATTTCACTACTATTTGGGAGGATTTAATCCTCTCTGGATTGAATTTAGAGTTCTCATTGGGTCACTCTGTGCTTACATTATGACAGAAAGAAAGGAGTCAGAGGGTTGGAAACCTGAATTTTGAACATTAACCTTTGATGAAAGTTATGAAAAAAAGTTTCATTGTAAAGATCAAAATAGTGTGTCTGTTGTTGTTGAGGTTATGGAAATAAAAAAAAAGTCAATCTCAGCTCCTATTCATAAAATATTCTCTCTTTTCTTGAATCTTCTTTTCAAGTAAATGTGAATCTCAGCTGATCATATCACTGTCCTGACCAAAAAGAAAAACCAGAGAGTGCTTTTAAGAAAGTAGTTTCCATAGGGACTATATATATTTAATCTAAAAAAGATGATACCTTCTAATGTTGAACTTCTGTTCTGCTGTGCTTGTGCATGTTGTGCATCTTACTGTTTACTCATGCTAGTGGGCTTTCTCAGACTCACTCTAAACAGAGAAAAGAACTTTCAAACTATTTTTTTCTGAGAATTCTCAGTAGAAAACTGAATTTTTTACTGAGGAAAGCTGGAAAAGTGACTTGAAATATAGATGTGTAGCAAAAAAAATCAATAGCAGAACAAATTCAATTACTGAGCTGTTCATTCTGCTTTTAGTAGGTATACTTTTGATGAGCTTGTCAAGTAAGCTCCAGAATCTTTCCGAAATACCCTTTCAAATTAAGAATGGGATGTGCCCAAAAAGGAAGATATAAAAGAGAGATGATTGATAGGTGTCAGTGTCCAGCTCAGAGAATATTGCTAAACCATTTGTTCAGACTGTCCAGTGACAAAATACACTCCTAAAGAGTCTAGGTTAAATTTTCTGTTAGCTGAACTGTTAGTGACCTAAAAAAGACTGGACTACAGTAAAAGAACTTGAAGCCTTTAACTAAACGCAATTTCTGACATTAATAATTGGCAATTGGGCATTTAGTGAATGTCACAAAAAGCATTTGGATCAAACACAGAGTATTTAATATGAGAAAAAACCAATCAATCCTGACATGTTAGGAAATGGCCCTCATCTATACAATTGTGTGAATCAGTCTTTTTCTGGTATTATCACGGTTGGGAGCAGCAGCTCCCAGCTCAATGACAAGTTGAGGGTCACCATTTGGGAGTCACAGGTGTAAGGCACAGCACCATCACTTCACATCAGCATTGTTTGTTTTCTACTTGTCATAGGTGCACCAAAATGATAGCAATGTTGGAAACAAGTATGGCTGCTCAGGAGAATGGGAATTGCAGCTTCATTTTCCTTGCTGATCCCACTCAAAGTTAGAATGGCTAAAATAGCAGGGTAAGAAAGTTCAATTTCAACCAGTGTTAGAAGAAGTTACTTTAGCCAAGTGTTAGTCATGCTCTCCTCAGCCTGCAGTCCAATGGGTTTTGTGCTTGAAACACTGAACTCTATCCATGTGAGATAATCTTAGGGAAAGTCCTGCAAAGGGACACTTGAAAATGCCCTTCAGGGATACTCATTCTGTGGTGCAGCAGTGAGAAGCCTAATCCCTTCTTCATAGGGATTTTGTATCTTCTTACATCATATTCCAGTAGCAGTACAGCTATGTTTTTGACTGACTTCATCACAAACCTGACTGTATTGCTGTTACTCTTAAGCTCTAGCTTCTGAAATTATATCTGAGAACTACTAGGTTTTCTTTTAAAAGCAAGGCTATAATTCTTACTGGTTCCAAAGATAAATCAGACAGACAGCACAAGGACCCATATTTTTGCTTAAAGAAGCAGAGGGTGATAGTTAAACCCCACACTAATGTCAGAAGGTCTGCACTATGACTTTGAACATATCAGCAGTATTGAGCACTACAAAAAGGGCAAAGGCGTGGCTCTGAATCTATGCTCTTTTGAGTGTATGATGCTGCCAGAAGCTTTGATGCTATTCCTCAGGAGGTTTTCCTTCCTAGGGAATGGTAAGAAAAGGGTTGGAAAATGTACCAAAGTCATTAGCAATGTTTTAACAAGAATACAAGCTCACCTGACTTTCCAAATTTCATCAAGTCCGGCAGTTTCTGTGTTCCCAAGGTACAGGAGGAAAGGCACAAAGTTTTTTTCTGCATCCTCTTTCTGTAATCAGCAAAAAGTCAGACAAACACTTCTAGCCTCCTCCAGGAAGCATCCCTGATAAGTATAACATTTAGGCACTTAATGAGCAGCATTAATGCACATGCTTAAGTTGAAGGGTATTTTTAAGAGCTGTGCTCTGAGTCTGAGTGGTAGAGTAGATGATTAAAGACAAATGACAAGCATTTATGAATTTCTGGTTTAATGTATATAAACTATGTAATCTGCAAGCTTGGATTCACTTTAATTAATTATGATCTTCTGTTGTTTTTCTTTGTCCAAGCAATGTCACATCTTGTCTCATTTTCTTGAACCCAGCACACCAGACACTAGGAACTAGAGCCAAACTGCAGTGTGACATCAGAGCTGCAGAGGGGTGAAGTCCCATACTCACACACCTGTGAAATGTGGCCAGGGAAAGAAATGTCTGTGTCATATCACATCAGGATTACCTCAACCTCTAACTAAACTCATCTGCATATAGCTGTAGATAATTAACAGTTAGGAAATAAAGAATGTGGAGTAGGCATTCACCAAGGGTGAACAGGCAAGAAGTTGAAGATTTAGGGATATTAGTACAGACTGGGGAAAATTATGAAAATTTGTAAGAAACACTTTAAAAAAATCTAAGTTATATCAAGTAGATGTGTGTTATTTCTTTCCTTATGCCTTCACCTGCATTGCCAGTTTAGATAATAAATGGTTCAAGATGAAATGCACATGTTTAGTTTACTGATATTTTCAGTTCTGTATATCAGCTTGTGCTTAAATTTTGGGTTAATGGTGGGACTGCCTGAGAACCTCATTTGCTATTCTCAAGGAACATTCATTTCTAGTCTAACCTATGGAAATAAGCTTGGAAGCTTGAACAGGGAAGTGATAAGCATTAGAAGAAAATAGAAAGAATCTGATACGTGTTTTAATAAAGTAATCCTATTTCATTATGAGGGTTTGAGGCAACTAAAAAAAGCATATGTAAGTGTCTGAGATTGGCAGCACTGGTTTCTATACCTTAACAAGGCTAAATAATTTTGACATTATTTGGGGAAGATGCTTTGCAGACAAAGTAACTAGTAAGAGAGAAGTGGAAAAAGAAGACTGAAATTTGCCCAGCAGCCTGTCAGTAGTGGACAAAATTGAGTTATCTTTTCATGGATTATTATGGCTAAAATTTCTAAAACTATGGTTTTCATGGCTAAATTATGAAAGAAATAATATCACTTGAGTATCTCTGTTATTATATGAGTTTGATTGTAATTCCATATCTATTTGTTCATGTGTGGAGGTTTATGTGTGTGTGTTGTTTAATATAGTATTTTGATTGCCTTTTTCTCATTTCTCACTTTAAGAGTCATCTCATTTTCTTTAGATTTTGGTGGGTTTTGGTTGTCGGCTTTCTCCTTTTTTGGAATTGTAGCATTAGTTTCTTTTGTTTCTGGATGTAAGTGCTCCAGTCATTTAAATTGCAGCTTCAAGCAGTCCTTTATGTCACTAAAAGAAATTAGCTAAATAGCACTGTTTAATTCATTTCAGGACCGCCTCTTTTTCGTCATGGAATATGTAAATGGAGGAGACCTAATGTTTCAAATCCAACGCTCACGCAAATTTGATGAACCTCGATCCCGCTTTTATGCTGCAGAGGTCACATCAGCACTCATGTTTCTTCACCAACATGGCGTCATCTACAGGTACTTTTTTTGATCAAAAATAAAGTATTCTTGGCACTTCGGGATGGTTTTGGCTGAAATCCTCCATCTCTTAGCAACCAGTTTTAGATTAGTTGTTTGTTCTAATTTGCTTACACAGAACTTTTTTTTGGCTGTTTATCATTGAGAACGTTAACATTTGAATAGCCTCTGCAGCAGTCGCCAGCTGTGTGTGCCAGTTCTGTGTTCTAGTCCAAATAAAGTGGGTCTGAAAAAGGCTGGCACAGTGCAACCCAGAGGTGACCTTTCTGCAGATCGGTGCAATCTCTTCACTTTCCTCTCTGTGCCATAGATTTCCTCTCGGTTTCTAACCCTCTGCCACTTCCTGAGTTTGTTTGTCTTAGTTGTCTCCACTCCGATACAATCGGGATGGTAGTTTGCAGCACTTTGCTTATGCCCCTTCCTCTTGACTGTTTGGGTGAAGGCTTAATCACCAGCAGGAAGTGGCTCATTGGAGACAATTCTGATTTGTTTTCAAGTACCCTGCATCTATTTGAACCTCTCCCACTGGCCCCAGTCTCTAATCTTCTACACCCATGCACACACACATACACACAAAAAGTGCATATTGTTGTGCTGGGATGAAGAATGCATTTAGGGATAGGCTTTATTATTAAAAGTAAGGATTTGCTTTGAAAAATTTCACCCTGATGTTAATGTGTTTATTAAATCCTTTATCTTGTCATTTCACACTTCCTCTCCGTTTTTGTTTGTTTTTAGCAGTCTGGTATTACTTGAGATAAATTTGGGCTTTCACAAGCAACATGCTTAATAGGTTTTGTAATATAAATCTGTCCTGTCTGGTAAAAACTCTGAGTTCTTCAGATCTAACCGAGCTCTGTTTTTCTCCTTGATATTGTTACCCTCTTTCAGGTTATCAGTTTTGATTTGAGGTAGTCATTTTAGGGGCAGGCAGTCTCAAATTTTGTGAGCAGAAACGTCAAGATAAAGATATGGAATTTGTCACATTCCTGGCCACATATAAAGGCAGGTCTTGAGAGTACTAGAAATTGAGAAGGAGATATTAAATGTTTAGTAACCAGGGTTGAGTGGTAAGTTCCATTAGAAGCAGTTGGCTTTCCCACATACAAAGGGATTCAAAGGCAAATTTCTCTAAAGGCGTCTCCTTTCCAGAGACTTAGCAAACAGCAGAACATCACAGCTTCTGAGGAAATTAAATCTCTTTGAAAATCTTTTCATCAAAAATCTAGTTTTCTTTATAAAACTCTTTGCTAGCTGCAGCTCTTAATCTCCACTTTTATTATTGCTGGTACGATGTTTGCATACTGGGTTGTACTTTTGGCCCTGACACTTCACAGGGGTTTGTTTTCAAGTGCTGAAGATCCAACACATTTCTTACCTTTCCTGCCCATATCATATTTCCTATTCATTGTCTGCATTTATTTCCAAAGCTGGGTATTTGTACATTCACATAATAGAATGTGGCAACTTCAGAATTTATAAGTATCTGTCATAAGGAAAACAGACAATCTTTGAAAAGTGAAGTATTTTGAGGATTTGTTTCCATAAAATACTTGAGCTAATTTGCTCCTTCTGGAAACTGGAGCTAGACACCTTGTAATTAGCAGTCATTTTAATGGTTTCTGTGAACCAGCAAGAAAGAATTGGAATAAAGTTACATCTCCCTGCTTTATATGAATAAAGCAGTCTTTCACTGCTCCTGTCCCTTAACACACATTTTCCTCTCTCTCTATTCTTTCTTCCTACCTCTTTTCCCTTGTCCTGTATGTAGCTTCTGCTGGGTGTTGGCTCCTAGCTGGATGCATTGGATCACTTTGTGTGCCTGTGTTCTTTCTATGACTTCATCAGCAGAATGCTTCCGTTCTCCATATCGCAGGAGAAATGTCTTTCTGAGACAATGTTTCATAATTTAAACTTCATAGTGTACTCACATCTTTTGATTCAGACACTGTGCTGACATGTCTAACATGCATGCTAGAGTATGACACTGAACCTGTAAACAGCATGTTACCCTGAGTGTATAATCAGAAGACACAAGAGTACGTGAGTTGTAGGATGAAAGCATAAACTATTGAAAGCAACAGGAAGAAATTAGGAAGAGAAATCAGTTGTATTTTCTTTTGACATAGGCTTTTGTATCTTGACATAGCTATGTCTGTAAGAATAATTCATTTTCCAAACTGCGAGATACCAGAAGTTTAAATATTTGTAAAATGTACATCCCAGTTATGCTGTAAAATATGGGTAGAAGAAAGAAGTTAGAAATTATTTTAAAATAATAATCATTAAAAAGTCCCAATTTATTCACAATGTGCCAGGCCTTGGGAGAATGCATTTGTTGATGTCAAACGTGTAAGAATTGTCTTGCACAGAACAGTTTCAGCCAAATTATTCTATACCTCTCTGCATTATTTACTACAATATTAAAAATGCACTGGGATCAAGTCACCCCTTTACATCTCAAAAGCTCTTACTAGCTGGCAAAAAAGGAAAGAAAAGGGAAAGAAAAAAAAGAAAATGAAACAACCTTTGCTCCTGAATAACTACCAGTCATAACTACCTAACATGCCTTCAGATATTTTAATAAAGAATACTTGTCTTCTGTGTAATTATATTTCTAGAAAAAACATTGTGGTGTGAAATTAATGGTTATTCTCCAAAGTGGGAAATGCTGCTTGTGTGGGCACTACTTCAAGGAAAGTGGGGAATATATAAATAAACTCAGATGTTTGATGGAAATGTAGGTTTCAAAATAGCTGCTATACCTTCTGATCTTTTTTCAGTCTTGTATGTGGAAGTATTTGTTTGGAGCTAAACAAAGTTATATTTTTGGAAGTAAATAACTAGCTTTACCTCATGCTTTGGCTTGTTGGTTAGGTTTTTAGAAAGTGCTGTGATGATACTAAATGATCATCTTTTATAATAACTGGTTTATCCTCATTTCCCCTAAGTTCAAAGAGGAAAGCCAGCTCCCTGTTTGGCAATAGAAATTGTTCTCTGGGTTCACATCTTTGCAGCTGGCCCCACAGTTGTTCCCAGACTTGTCCAATTACTGGTGTGCTCATTGGAATTACATGTATCTTCCTTATGTTTATCCTCCTGAGTTTAAGTTGGAAATAAAGATGAACCTCACAACTTTCATATATAAAGATATTCCCATTACTGAATGCATCTTGTATGATGGGTAAACTTTAGAATAATTTTTAGTGTGGCATTTTTAAAGGTGTGATGTTACTGTTGTGTCAAAAACACTTCAACAGCTTAATAAAAATATTTACATTATCCCTGCCACCTTCCCTCTCATCTGGCATTCAACTATTCAGGCACATGTCAGTCTGGGGCCTGATAATACAAGTAGAGTTAATCAGACACTAGAAAAGTTTCAATCCCATTTTCTGGCACTTGTCCTTGTTTTGTTATGCAATTGCAATTGCACCACTGGAAAAAAATGTATCCAAGCTTCAGGAATTAAGGACGAGAAATCTCATTCTGATTTTTCTTGTGAGGTGGACTGGAGTTTGAACTTGATGATGAAAGGTTATGGACTATGTCCTGCCCCTGGAGTCTGGTGTATTTGAAGTCAGTTATCATAATATATTAATATATATTATGTCTATATAAAATATATTAGTATATATTCCCATGTAGGGAAAATGCAATGAACTGTGTGTGTTAAGTAACTGTCAGTTCTGTACTCCCCTCCTGTACTGAATTTCAGCATCCCTGTGCTCTTTCTGCAGATGTATGTAAACGTGGCATATCCTTGTTTCACTTGCAGTTGTTGTGCTGAGGTCAGGAGTACCTTGGTGGCGTCTCTGCTCTCAGTGTAGGAGTTCAAGTGAGGTGATGCCAGTGACCTGCTGTGGCCTGAAATACCTACAAACTGTTGTCCTCCCAAGCAGGAGGGCCAGCACTAGAACAGGGTACCACTTCACAAACACAAATGACAGTGTCCCCAGTTCATACATGATTTAGGAAATAACCGTGTGAGCTGTAAGCATCGTTTCAGTAATTCTGTGTTGCTTGATCTCTGTTATCCTCCAGAATCATTCAAGTGCTCTCTCTGAAATACAAAAGAAAACAACTGAATGTGTACAATTTTGGCTCACCTGAAAGGATGAAAAATATCTGGGAAATAACTGGGAAATTAGGGCCACCTGCTTTGGGTTGACTAACGTAGGAGCAAATTTTTTGCTTTCAAGTGTAAGATCTGTGAGATGTTGCCTTCAAATCATGCAGCACCTGGTCACGATGGAGTCCTTATTCATAACTATGAGTTATTATGCTCCTCAGCAATATGAAGTAATAACCCAGCCTGTAACTTGCTAGAGCTTTCTGAGGCTCTCCACACTCTGTAATTAATGTGTTGGTCATGATGAAGGATTTATTAACACTGAATTGAGGCAAATGTGGATGTAAATATGCTGATGCCAATCCTTGAGCACCTCTGGGCTTTTTCCATACACAACTACCCTAAGAACTTGTTTGAACACCAACTGAAGTTTTCCCTGGATGATCAATTTTCCCAGCATTCCTTTTTATCAGGGCAGCACACACCAGTGTTTCAGAAAGAACTACCTAAAATTAAAAGCACTTTCATTAGTGTGTTTTTATGTGAAATAAGAATATTTTTTAGAAAGTGTGACTTCATTGGTGGTTGTGTGATTCAGTTCAACCTTGGTAGAGTAATGAGGAGTTATATTTACACTGATGAAAATGTTGCATGGTCAGTGGTTAACATGTTAAAAGTCATCATTCTCCCAAGTTACCTTACTGTGTTATTTCTGAGTGGCAGCAGCCAAATAAAATTCCCCTTCTACCTAATTTTTTTTAAGCAAAACTAGACATGGAGCATTTTGATTTAAGTAGGTAAAGATCATCTTATTGCAACCCTGAATAGTTAAAGGTTAAATTGGTGCTTTAGCTATGGTCCATGAAAGCAAGCAAGACCTTGTACCCTCACCTGGCATATTCACACCTAAGCATAGTAATATACTGAACACAAGGTCCTCTCCACATAAGCTGCCTGTTGCAGCGGTCTGCTACAGAGAAGTTACAGTTTGCTTCTGGCCCAAGTGACCAACAAACTATTTCCATCACCTTCAGTAAAAATAGGAAGCAAGGAGTGAATTGGGCAGGTGTGTCTGGAGTCCCAGAGTCTCCAGGGATGGCTGCCCAAGCCACACCACCTGACCAGAGCTCCTGGCCGGCTGTGAGCCCTGGACTACATCCACACTCTGTCTGCTCTGCCTGGTCGAGTTTCTAAAACTGAACATGAACTCCGACGGGATTTTAGTCAGTGGCCTGCTGCCCTCTTTGCACTTTTTCTTGCTGGATCTAGGCAGACCAGCAGTCATGAAATGCATAAATAAGCAGGATGTCTTCCCTGCAGGAAAAGGCAGTGGGCTGGGGTGGAGAGGAGCGGAGCTGAGGGAGATGAGAAGCAGGAAGGAGAGTTGGTTCCCAGGCTTCTGGCATTCGGACCGAGGGAGTCCACCCTGCCATCTGCCCAGCTTATGTATTGTGCTAAAGGCTCTGTCGTATAGGAGAGCCTTTGACAAGGTTTCCAGCTGTGGAAAGATGAGTAAAGGCTGTGGGAATAGGATATGAGCCACATGGTCTTGCCAACAGTAGAATGCTTTCTAAATTTCTCCTGGGTTTGGAACATTAAAAAGTCCTTAGTTGGCTGTTGCGTGGGAGTTGGGTATGTGGGGGGGCAGTGCTGGGCAGTTAATATTTAGAAGGATAGACCAGCACCCTCACCCTTATTTGGGAAATGACAAGGTACTTCCCGGGGGAGTTCTTGGTAGAGAGGTCAGCATTGTTTTTTTGCTTCATGTTTATTTGGTGCAAGATTTTCTTGTTTAATGACCATTTGTATAGTGCTGTATTGTGTAAATAAAGCTATGACCTTTACCTTCTGATAACAGTATAGGAGTGAGTTAATGTTAAATGAGAGTGAGCAGGGAGTGGGAATCTGCCAGGGTTAGTGCCAAGTTTACATTCCTCTGAGGGCAGCCATGTTCCAGTACCCTCAATAGAAAGGGCAACAGTGCCTCTCAACAGATAATAGCAGTGAAATATTACAGAACATATTTGTATTTATTTCTGGTTGAATGTCACTGATTTTAGATGATTGATGTTTGTGTCTTTATTTTATAACAGGAAGAAATGTGTTTTATCTCTCAGTGTTTGATAAGAAGATTTTAAGTCAGAGAAACATACACAAAATAAAAATCCAGTAGAGCTTCAGCATATGTGAAACTGAACTGTACTGATACAGAACAAACCCATTAGTTTTCCTAAACTGTTGAGACACAGAGCTGCTTCTGCAGTCATGTACACTGACTCCAAACAAAATCATTCTCTGCAAACAAATCTCTAACAGAAGAAAGAGAATGCTTTCTGTTTCACAATGCATTAAAAATCTAAAGATGCTTCCTACATGTAATTCTTCTGCTAACAGAAAAAACTTGGGATTGAATTTTACTGTGCCTTTCAGTCATGTTTGTCTTCAAACAATGAAAAATATTTCTATAACCCTGTTGTAGTGATGTTGAAACTATGTCCCATTAAAGGTGAGGCTTTGCCTTTCTGCATGTTATTGAATGCATCTACCAAAGTTCCATAATAATGCCGAGAAGTGCACAGCAAATGTGGTTCTGAGGTGATAGGCTTTTAACAAAGATTTTGTTGTGCTCTTGAGCTGCTTCACTCAACAATGAATCACTGAATAATGGAACCATTGAATCATTTGGGTTGCAAGGGATCTTGAAGTTCGTCTAGTTTCAACCCCCTGCCATAGGCAGGGACACCTCCCACTATAACAGATTGTTCAGAGCCCCATCCAACCTGGCCTTAAACACTTCCAGGGATGAAGCATCCACAGCTTCTCTGGGCAACCCATTCCAGTGACTCACTGCCTTCATGGTAAAGAATTTCTTCCTGATATCTAAAAATACTGGTAGTCTAAAGCCATTCCCCCTTGCTCTTGCAAATAGTGTCCATCCATCTTTCTTGTAGGTTCCCTTCAGGTGCTGGAAAGCCACAGTCATGTCCTTCTGAAGCCTTCTCTTTTCCAGGCTGTACAATTGCAATTCTCTCAGCCTTTTCTCACAGCAGAGGTGCTCCACGCCTCTAACCATCTTGGTGTCTCTCCTATGGGCTCTCTCCAAAAGGTCAATGTCCTCCCTGTGCTGGGGACCCAAGAGCTGGATGCAGCACTGCAGATGGGGTCCCACCAGAACGGAGTAAGGGGACAAAATCCCCTCCCTTGTCCTGCTGCCCGCCGTGCTTTGGGTGCAGCCCAGGATACAGTCTGCTTTCTGGGCTGTGAATTGGGAAGTAATGCAAAATGTTATATGAAAGTAAGGAACTCTATGTAGTTGGGTTTTTTTTTTAGTAGTGATGACAAAAATGCTGAACAGCCTTAAAGGAAAATTTGAATTGTGCCCTTCAGTAAAGATATTTGCATAAAAGGTCTGGTTTTTGGCCAGAACCTTGCTACTTTTGGCTCAAGGTTTACATTTATTCTCTTCGCCCATCTTCCCACCCCCTATTTTGTCCATCTTCTTTTTATATGAGCTTATCATTTAGACACAACAAACATTTTTGCATGCAGATCACTGCTCAACGGCTGATTTTGATTGTGAGACAGTTCATATGCAAGGTATGTGCAAGTTCCTGAATGATTTGGGACCTTGGTTTGACTTCTTATATAGAAAATATGTTTATTTTAAAAGAGCAAATCATCACATTTGAGAAGGCACTGTTATTAAAAACCATATGTTCTTTTGCTTAACACTGCAAAAGGCAGTGGAAAATGAAAATTTAGCCAACCCAAAAGCTGACATAACTGAGTTATCACGGAATCCTTTGAAAAATTTTAAAATGTCTGTTTAGCTGACAGCTTGTACTCAAATGGAAGAAAACAGAAATAATATTGTTCTCTAGGAGGTTAACAACTAAAACAGAGAAAGTACAGCCAGTAAGAACCCCAGCATTTTGGGGGAGTGCACTAAACTCTCTGCTGCTACCAGAATAAATAGTGGTAGGATTACATCAGAAAGACCTCGGACAGACAAGGTGCTGTCAAACCAAGGGAATCAGAAAGTGGAACAGAATGGCTCAGGTGGCCCTGACAGTGGTGAAAATGAGCAGAAAGGTGAGGGGTGTCAAGGCCAGAGTGATAATAAATCCCTTCTTGTGCCAGCAGTAATGCATGCCCCTCTCCTTGGCTGCCACTGTGTCATAGAGCCTCAAGAGCCTCAACAAGCAGCTCCCCAGAGGAGCAGACAGCAGGAGAAATACTCATAGGTAGGAGTCTTCATCATCTCAGCAGCATTGAGTACATGTGGAGGCAGATGTGGAGCAGGATTAGCAGTGATGCCAAGGCCGGCTTTTACCAAGATGGGAGATTGCATGGTTCCGCATTGTTATATACCCAGCAAAGGCTGGCTCCAAGGACAGGCAATTTACTCACACCACCAAGCTGAATTTTGATCCCCCAAGATCACTTATGATGGGGATATAATATTTTAGATTAAAAAACATTTTTACTGTAGCATCCAGCTTTTGAGAAGAGAGGCTTGTGAGAAGCCCAAGCAGCACTTCTCACCATGTACATACCCCATGGGCCTTCATTTCTTGCTTCCTGCTTCACAAATTTGTTTCCAGCAGTCAGTCTTACAAAACAGCAGAGAGAGAGCAAATAAATGTGAGAGGCCAGAAATAATGGTGGTATGCCTTTTTCCTCCAGGCTTCAATTTCATTCTCCTGGTGTATGGAAGACACAGAAAATGTCACTCTTAAATGCAAACAGTACATGCAGTTGTGTGCATTTTTTTTTTCTATGTAGATTTGACAGTGGAAGTTGTAAAAGTATTCTTCACAAGGTATTCCAGTATTAGAGCATGTGATTGCCCCTTCATGGGAAGGGGAGGATGGGATGGCAACAGTAGATTGCCAGTACAGCAGTCACTATATTTTTCGTAAAAAACTGTAGTAATACAGAAGCACTACCCAAAAAAACTAACTGAATCTTTTTAAGTTCAAAAAAATTGAACTGAATTAAGTTCAATTTTTAACTCAACTTAAAAAATCCATGTTTTAAACATATGAAGTCTTCAGGTTATTACTGACCAAATTATAGTCAGTAATAACCTGAAGAGTTCATATGTTTAAAACATGGAATATAAAATTAAATCATCACAAATAAACATTATAGCACTTCACCAGGTATTTACTTGTTTTATTATAGGGTTTCCGAGGGAGATCCTGTGGTCTACTAAGACCCATTTTAAAAAATGCCTAAATATATTCTAACACAAATAATGAGTCAGATGGAATTGCTATGGTCAGTTAAGTGGGTAATGGATATTTAAAAGCTTTCAAACATCAATAAATCTGAAAGAGCTCTAAAAGAATACTTGCAGAACAAAAATAATTGGCATTTAAGAAACTGCCTGTGTGTCTATGTGTATAAACTTAACTAGCAGTGAGACGACAGCAAGTGTTTATGGTACTGTATCCTGAGGATATAAAAGGCATACCAAATGCTTACCAGTTCATTTGCTGATAATCTGTAATGGGTCCAGAGAGGCCATAACTATTATCAAGAAGCTCTGATTCTCATTTATATGAAAGTCTTTAAATATCTGCTAGCATAAAAGGGTCCTTATATTGTGCATGAAAAAGTAGACAGCAGCTCAGCAGCATATGCCTTTGCACCAGGCTAAAGGCACTCTGCTGCAAGCTTGTTGCAGCTGCCGCTGCTAAAACCCTGTAAGCTAATTTCCACAGACACTGACTGAGAAAGACCCCAAGCAGAGGGGAAACCCTTCAGACAACCCTGGTTTTTAGGCAGGTTCTCTTTTCACCTTTTGAAAATTCACAAGAGAAAAATAAGGGAACATTTTGGTCAGCTCCAGATCAGAGCTAGTGGTGTGCTTGCACACAAAGTAAGACAAAAGTTTGGGGTTTTTGTGGATGTCCCAAGAGGAAGAGGATTTCACCATAATTTCTAAAACATCTGCAGATCAAGTAGCTGTTTTTGTTCATGAGCAAGAGGGTTTGAAGAAATTTTGAAGCAGCATCCTGGAAATTCTCTGTGAAGTAGTAACAACAAAATATTAACTAGTATTAGTGATCTATAGCTTATAAAGCCAGAGACAATTCAATAGCAAATCTGATAAAACTCGTTGCCGCTACAGACTTTTCTCCCCCGGCTCAGATATGTGTGCTCTTAGGGCAAAACAATTGTCTTTATAAACCAAATCCAAAAGAGATTATATTAAAATCAAAAAATTGTGCCCATAACCCATATAAAGATAGGATTTATTTTTTTACACACCTTCTATAATAGAATCCATTTAAAAAGCAGTCAAACATAGTTATATTTGCCTGATTACAGCAACAGAATTATTGGGGTAGGAAACCGGTGGGATTGGTGTCTGGGGCTGAGTGGGCAGTAAAGGGTGAAAGGGTGGAACAGTATAATTGCTAACGGAATATTTTGTGTCAGCATTTAATGACTCTGATTTCAGAATCACAGTGCCCCTTAGTATCTTTTTGCTACACTATCAAGCCTTAGCACAATACTATAAATTGGCTACAGAGACTATAAACTAACTTCCTTATTTGTTTCAGGGTTGGGCAATGGTTAGTTTAATATATCATATATATGTCTTAGAGATATAGTAAAACTTCTGCAAGTTCTCTCCCATTCTGTTTGAAAATAATTTTGATAATGTGTCTCAGAGATTCGTTTCTTCATGCATTTTTAGTTGGAATTCAAAATGTGATAATACATAATAAAAAAAAGTTGTAAGTGTGACTGTGACATGACATGGGCATAGAGAAGCCACTATCTGGTGTATAAGAGGCTGTTTCTTTAAAAATCACTTATTTACGGTAAAACCTCTTACTGACACCAGAAGAAAACAACAATTTTACAATGGAATTAAACTGCACACAGTGTTCTCAGTTTAAGGCTGTCAGAAAGATGCAAGGAGACTTTATTGTGCATTATAATTTAATTAAACTTTACGTATAAGCTGTATAATTAGGTTCCTTGCTAGTCTGTGCCCACATAACTATTTGGGAGCTTTATGGGATAATTTCTGATCTTGTCAGAACATAGAGTCTGGTTAGCAGATCTCAGAGGAGGCTGGGCATGCAGAAGTTACAAAGATAAATCTTCAGGCCCAAATTTTTTTTTAAGTTCACGAAATTGTTCAAGAACAGCCCACACTGACCAATAGTTAATATTATAATCCTACTGTAGTTAGTATTTACATGCCGTGACTACCCAGTTAAACCAAATGTTAGAGATTTAAATCATATTTTAGCCTCTCAAATCTTTATTCAGAAGTGCCTCTCTCTTGCATTTGGGCTGGACTATTGGCTTGCCTTGGTAGTCTCTCTGTCTTCACAGCTAAGGATAAATTGCAACAGCAGTCTCCTAACCTTGATATTGGCAAAAATGAGTGCGCTGTATTATTCTTAAGTCATGCCTTGTTTTATTTCACATGAGTAACCCATGAGTCATCTTTTCATTGCATTCATATTAGTTAAAAATCATGGGGTGCCTCGTATAAGTAGATTTTAAGTGGTGGCATTATAAGTTGGCACTACAGCCAAAGTAGTTTTCCCAAGTACGTTTTCTGGAGGAGATGGGGGGATGGCTGCAGCAGCTACATTGGAAACAATGCTGGAGCTGAAACTTCCTGCAAATGAAAAGATTGTCTAAAAATGTTTGTGCAGCTTTCTGGCAGAGGCTGGGGGCAAAAGTAATTTGATTTTGCTACACAATTGTAATTTTAAATGAGTATCTTATAAACTATAGTTCTCTGCATTAACTTACATAGCCCTTTTTAATTAAATATCAAAGCAAGAATTGGATTTTGAACCATCAGATTCTAGGACCTCTGTCCAGAAACAGCATTAGGAATTTATTTCATGCATAGATTAACATACAAGGGCAAGCAACTCCCATTTTTTCAGGCTTCTTCTTCATGCTTTACAGACAAGTAATATTCTTCTTAGTTTTGCCAGAATCCCTCCATTGCAGTGATCTTCCATCAAACATAATAAAAAATTGTTAACTATACAGAATTTTGGAACAGACAAATCTCTCTGTATAATAGAATGCTTTTAGAAAATTATAGGACAAAATAAAATTAACTCACTGTTTTTACAAGAATTTCTGCAGAAATCTGTTAAACTGCTGTTGACTGCTGCTGTTTTGATCCCCAATAAGTACAGCAGGGTTAGAAAAGGTTTTAAATGAAGAGTCTACATACCCTTCCCAAGTTCAGACCACGTGATAGGTTAAAAATATGTTTAGGCGTGTGAACTATGCTACTGAAATCAGAATAGAAGCAAAAATTACTAAAATCTTTCTTCTAGTGATTCCATATAAGTAAATATTTTGTTGGAAGCAACATTCTTGCTGTGTTACATAATTTCATTTATGCTATACAATTTATTTAGTCCTTTCTGTGTAATATTACAGGCACCACTCTGTGGAAATGCTTTCCATAAAAAAACCAAAGTGAAGTTGGAAAAAAAATCAGTGTCTGTACAAAAGTTCACTGCAGAGTTTTGCTTTTCTGAATAGAAAGCATTTTTCTCCACAGAAACATGATATGAAGCTTAACAGGAGTCTGCTTACTGCTTGGAGCTGTGTTTGTTCCCTGCTAAGGACACCCTTGGGAGCACAGGGAAGAGGATACTTATCAATTGGTTTCTTTTATAAAAATAAACATTTTATGTAAAAACCTTCAGCAGCCCTTCTCCTTTACTCTTTCTGGGCTTCGTAAAGATGCAGAGGGCATTGGCTAGTATAGAAAAGGCACTGAAATGTTGGCTTATGCTGGTGCATCAATGGCCTCCTCAGAATATACTTCCAACCACCTGAGCTTGGCCATTTTATTGTTTGTCCTGTGTTGTGATTGCCCGACTAAAATATTTTCTTCTTTTTTTAAAAACATCTTCCTTAAATTTTGCAGAGTCTGTATTTTTCTGGATTCTCCTTTTAGCCCTTCTCATAAATGGGATTGACATTAGACTTCTTCCAATCTTCAGGGATCTCCATGACTTCTCAAAGATCATGGAGAGCAGTCTTGCAGTGATGTCAGCCAGCTTCCTTGACACCCTCTGGTGGATATTGTCAGGGCCCAGTGATTTGTAGGGATCATGCTCCTGTAATGCTTTATACACCAACTCCTCCTCCACTGATGGTGGGTGGGTGTTTTCATCAATGTGGGTTTTTGTTCCCAAGACCAGGCACCCAACAGTGCTGGTGAAGAAAGAGGTAAAGAAAGTTTTGGGAACCCCTGCATTTCCAGTGTTGTTGATGACTAATTAACCTCTCCTGTTTAACAGTAGGATAATTTTTAGCTTCTGTTTCTGCTTGTTGAAGAACCCCTTCTTGTTTTTTGACATCTCTGTCCAGTTTCAGCTCAATTTGTTTTTGTTTTTTAAATCCCATCTCTGCACACCCTGGCAATGCCCTTGTATTTCTCAATAGATGTTAATCCACTTTTCAATCTCTGGTACTCTTCTCTTTTGGTTTCTGAAGAGACTCAGAAGCTCACAGTCAAGCCAAGGGAAGTCTCTTGCTCTGCCAACTTTCTGTACTTTTAAAGGAGATGAACTGCTTTTGTATTTCCAGAAGAGCATGCTTGAAACACTCTAGCTTAGTTTTCCTTTTTCATACATGGAAGCTTCCCATGGAATGCCTCCTAACTGACTTCTGAGCAAGCTGAATTTTGCTCTTCTAAAATCTAACACCTTTCTCTTAGTACTAAGCTTCAGCATGCTCAGCCGGATCCCAAAGTCCAACAATATGGTGATGACCCCAGCCAAGGCTATCACTGATGAAGATGTTACACAGCAGGTTTACTTGGTTTGCAAGTAGCAAGTCCAGCAGTGCCTCATTCCTGGCTGGCACACCTAATGTTTGTGTAAGGAAGCAATTCCCTGTGCATTCCAGGAACTTGATGAATGATACGTGGACTGCTGAATTGTTTTTCCAACAAATGTATGGGTAGTTGAAGTGATCCATGAGAGTCAGATTCTATTGACCTAAAGCTTTGTTTAAATAATACAAATATTGCTTTTTTGGTCTTATCTGCTTGATTGGGAGGTCAGTAGCAGGTACCTGCTCTGTGGTCCTCATTGGAGACAACCATTTTGATCTTGACCCGAAGGAATTCAATAGGGCTTCCACAATCACCTTAGCTGACTTCTACGCATTCAAGCTTCTCCTTGACACAGAGCGTGACATCTCCTCCTTTTCTTCCCGGCCTGTCTTTGTGGGACAGCCTGTAGCCATCCATCATGGTCCTCCAGTCATGGGAGCAGTCCCACTATGTTTCAGTTATTCCTACTTTCTGACTGGGCACAGAGCTCCAGTTTCTTGTGTTTGTTCCCCAGGCTGCATGCATTGGTGTACATACACTTGAGATGGTTGGTTGGTCTTTTTTCATCTTGGAAAGCAGCTAAGGAATGTTTGTCCTTGCTCTGGTTGGCCTGGTTTATTCCCCACTTGGTTGAAATGACATGAATATTGCCACTTTGGACCCCACCTGCTAAGTCCTTCAGTTTAAAGCCCACCTCACTACAGTGGCCAGCCTGTTACTAGAAATTCCCTTGCCTCTTCTATACAGGTGGATCCCATTTCTCCCTGACACACTAAGAGTCATTGAAGAATATCCAGTTGTCATAAAAGCCAAAACCCTCATGGTCTGCACTTGCCACAAAGCCAGAAGTTGATTTGCATTATTTTTTGCTTCATCTTTTTCTCCAAGTGGTAGAACAGAAGGAAAGATAACGAGCACACCAATACTTTTTGCGTGCTCTCTCAGGGTTCTGTAGTCTCTGGTTGAGGCCTAGGTTCCAGCCTGCCATGTCATTTATGCCTACATGGAGGAGTAGCAGTGGGAGACTATTGTGTGTTCATGACAATTTGTGGCGCCCTCTCAGCAGACCTTAGCTCCTGGAATGCAGCACACCTCCAGTGGCTATCAGGCTGGCAGATGGGTGCCTCTGTGTCCCTTAACAAAGAGTCACCCACTATCAGTCTTCATTGTTTCTTTTCACTGCATGCTGCTGGTACCATTACTCTTGCAGACCTTGCATCTCATGGGTGTCTACAGCTGTTAAAGCTTCATATATGTTTTTGGTAGGCGGGCTGGAGGGTGGGGAATGAAGCAGAGTCCTGCTTTTGGTCATCACCAGGGTCCAAGGTGCCTCCTTATTTGTGGTATCCACTACAGAAACCACCTAACTAGCTCCATCTCAGCACCTGTAATGCTGCACAGCCTTTTAACTGTTTCCTGAGGCAACAGATCATCAGTCTGTGCTCATCTTTGATAGGTCACCTTTTTCTCTGGGAGAAAGGCCTAGGCTCTTGTTGCAACCTACCACCTGTATTGAAGTCTCTTTCCTTACTAGTTCCATATGGCTGGAAGCATCAGAATCTTTCTCTGTAGAATTGCTGGGTTTAGCACAGCCTGGTTTTCCCTTCTTCAGCCTGTCAACAGTATGCTTGGTAGTGGTAATTTCTAAGGCAGGTGTTGACATTTGTACTACATTAACAAGAAAAATGTTATTTGGCATTCATGAAAGAGACAGACTTTTTCTCTCCAAAAATAATTGGGTCAGAGCACAGGATAGGGGGTTATATACACCTTAAAATAATCTGCATTTAGTGTGACAGTGGAATAACAATATACAAGACTGGATCAAATTCAACTATGCTATTGCAGCTATGAATTTCATTTAATAGTAATTTCAGAACTTAACACTTGATCTTAATAGTCACCATGGTGGAAATGATAGACTTTCAGCAAGGGAAGTTTTTTTACTCATTATGGTGGTTGGGAATGAAAACCCATCTCCCCTGTTAGACTTATATAATATTAAAATAATATTGGTCTTGTTACCCAGCATGAGGTTGATTGACCTTTAGGCTAGAGGAAGTGTAAGGCTTACAAGTTAAATGCCATTGAAAACAACTGGCTAAATCATAAATTCAGACTGACCTGGTATATGTATCTGTGATTTAAGGAAGAAATTTGGAGATGTCGGATAAGATCCAGGGCTAAACAACTGAAAGAGAGAGACTAAAATACTCAACTTTAGTTGATTAAAGATATTCTGATCCTGTTTTTCTCTGGTGTCTTGACCTTACTAAAGTTCACTTAGTATGTAATGGAAAAAACAACCGGTTTGATAGCAAAATACAGGAAATGCCTTCAATCATGCCTGATTACAGTAGCAGCTTTTCTTCTGATTTATTGGGGGGTTTTGCAAACTACTCTCTCTGTGTGCCTGAAACAATGTAGAATAATAATGCTTTGGAGCACTTTATTTGGTGTGTCAAAGCAGAGCAATTAGATGTCTGGCTTTTTGATGGATATGCATGTAGGGAGTTTTTGCACAGGAGAGCTCCATGTGACCTAAGTGAGAAAAAATAAGAATTATTAGAGGGCATAACTTAAAAGCCTAGAAAATTGTGTGTGTGGCAATCCCTCCATGTCTGAGGTCGAATAAATGAAGGTCTTTTTCAGAAGTCTACCTTTGTTTGACTTTCAACTACAAAAATGGAAGTTTTACAACTAATTTGAATGAAATCTCTATCTGAAATAAAGGAAGCCGGGAAGCAGCTTGTACTGAATGTACACTAAGGCTCAGATCCATCTCACCTAACTTTAGGAACACAACTGAAGCTTCCAAGTCAGGATCCTGCTTCTCCTAGAGTACATTTACAGTCAGTGGAGTAGGACAGACTGCTTTAGGGAGCTGTTCAGCCCACATGTTCTGTGTATCATCTGCTTGAAGATATCTATAAAGATGGCCATGGAGGGAACCTGAACCAAACCATGGCACCTCAGTTAACTGCCTTATGACTGGTGGTACAAATCTAGTCAGAATCCTGTAAAATACAGGATAGAAAATATCAGAGCTGTAGTTACATTCATATTTAAGGTAAATTTTGAAAATTTATGTAATTGGGCTTTATTACAATATATTTTTAATTCTGTTTTTCCTGATACCTGTATAAAAAATCCTTCTTGTGGGTTATTAACTTACAAAGATTCATTGCTCAATGAGAACTGCTACAGAGATACAAAGTGCTACCTAGATATGCATGCATTTGTTTGGTGCATGTTTTCCTACCCTGTATAAGAAAGCTTCAGTCAAAAGTTGGAAGGAGAAGAAAGAATTTCAGTCTTTTTGGTTAGACACAGAAAGTGTATGCCTGAAATGCAAGTGCTCTTTTCTTTCTGCTTGCATGATTTGTGTTCTTTTGTTGTTCAAATGATAATGATTTTGTAATCCTACCTACTAAGGTCACTGAGGGGGAAAACAAGCAAACAAAAACAAAACAAAAAAAATTGCTTTTGGTTTCCAAAGAAAAACTTTTGAGCAGATCCAAACTTCATTAGGGTGTCTACTGATAAATTTGCTTTCTAAGGTTCTGGTAACTTTTTTTCAGAACTGAGTTTTCAAAACTTGATCTGACAAGCTTTTCTAGCTTCACACTGTCCTTTCACTGTCTTTCATCAAGTGGTTTTATCAAATAACGATTAAATATTGTTTTCTTTAAAAGGATTATGGACATACATAGTAGGCGCTTTTGGTTTGCGCTCCACCTAACCTATTGTTATAATACACAATCTTATTTTTATGTTATTTGAGATACAAAAATAAGAGCACTGAACCTCACAGAGCAGCATACCACAGTTTGAGTCAGTCCTTGGCTAAGCCTGGGGACCTCTCTTGTCCTCAGTGAGATCACCAAGGTGTCAGTGAGGACAAGGTTTATCACATTACATATTTAGCAATGACTTAACACATAGGCTTAGTAGTAGTAAATATCATTAGCAGTAGGACAGATTTCACCCCATTGTTCCCACCCTGAATATGCAGAGCTAGTCAAGAATTTTTCAGCTGAAGTTTTCAAGGAAAAAGTAAGAAAATGGTGAAGAAGAAAGAGTGAGAATGAGGAGGGAACTACTGGTAGCCTTAATGTTGGGACACTCAGCAGGATGCAGGGGGTACCAGGACCTATGGGCAGCTCAGCCTGCATGCAGAGCCAGTCCCTGGCTGGAGCACCAGGCTGAGTGCTGTTTACCTTAATTTCGCAAAAAGCTCAGTTTGTGTTTTCACCCAGAGAGAAACAAAGGGTTTGTAAAATCTCAAGATGTCTTACAAAATGGGAAAATAATTTGGTATCTAGTTTAACTGCAAGTTTCTGAGGCAGATTGTCCTGTGAAATAGGCTTAATATGAAGCCAGGTCCATTCGTGGCAGTTCTTATTTGGTACAAAAATTCCAGCCTGTGGGCCATGGGAAGGGAAAGTTGCCACTGGAATCATACAAAAAGCTTGTCTAAATGAAGTCTTTGGCAGTAAGTTAAGTCAAGAGGCACAATTGTAGTGCTGTATCGCATTCCTATCTCAGACCCATGGAAAAATTGTTGCATTCCCAGGTGTGGGAGTTATGAAGGATGAGGTTTATAAAGTAACATGATGTGAATGCTGAGGCAACCTTCTCTTAAAAGAGAAATAGAGACCGCTCCCTTCTGTGCTTAGCCAATTTTAGAGAATGCTTTACATAATGCCTATTTGAACTTGTACGTATTTCACTTAGGTTCACAAATAAAAATGTGAAAATAATAAGAAAGGAAAAGTCATACAAAGGAAAGCTGTTAAGTACAATATATTTATTTGCCTGCACGTTATTTAAAGGAAACCCAGCATAATAAGATAAGCAGATCAGGCACAGTAATGTCCTAAGCTGCTACCGACAATTGTAATAAAGTTATGGTAAAAGCCAGTAGAAAGCCATATAAAGAAATTATTTTAAAGAAAATGTTTTTCTGCTATTATAAAAGTAATTGGTTTCCTTAAGCTGCTGGAAATTAATATTAAACCTTTGTTCAATACATCATTAAGACATCAGTAAACAGTTAGGACCATGTAATACATACACAGCCTTCTTTTCTATTTTGGGACTTCGCTAACCTGAAAGGTTTCTCAGTGGCGGGCACTGCTGGAGAGGTGGTGTTATACAGCTGCAAGCCTCGATTTGCCTCACAGCAATGAGGGCTTACAGAGCCTTAGACAGTGATCGTGTGTTTATCTCCCTCTCATGTCTTTGGTGGGTAGATAGCAAACTGCCTTTTGCTACATCCCTCCTCCCATCTCTGCCACCCCTTAGTCCACAAATCGTTTGTGCAAATGGCAGTGTGGTGGATGTTGTGTTATACAAGGAAAGTAAACCTGTGTGTTTTTTAAAGTAAACATGCCTGACAAGAGAATGTCACTATGGTCACATTAAAAGTCAACACTTGCCATTTATGTCTAGCTTGCTGTCCAAAATGAAACTTTTTTCTTTAATGAAAATGATTATAGTATCTCTGGCTTTATTTGAAACCAAGTCTGTGATAGTAATTTATCTGCCATTAGCAATTATAAACACTGATACACATCAGAATAAGGTGGACTCACTTTGTTCCAAACTTGACGCTGGAAAATAGCAGTTTTCAAGTCTGCACAGCAAATTTTTCTGTACATGACTGAGTATGACTCTACTACAGTGTTTGTGTTAAATATTATCTTTATTCTTTGATGTTGTCAAGTAATGTAACAGTGACAAAAACTGTGTACCATAAATTCAGTAATTACTTAATGGATTGACATAAAAACAAAGCGGACTTTCAGTTAATCACAGGCAAAACTGAGATATCCTACAACAGCAAAAGCAGTAGAAGCATCTTTTTGTCTCTGTTAGTCTCACTTCTATTTCATGTTGTTGCTTCCTCTTTGCTAACACAAACTGCTCTACTGTCATGAATTCATTCACAAGTGTGAACAGTCCAGTGTGTCCCCTATTTTTTACTCCATAGATAAGGGAGGTCACTGGTAGAACCTTATTCCCAACAATGCTGCAATTATTGCCTGTTTGTGCTCAGTAACCTCAGAGAGTATGGGCTCCTTCTTTCCCCTAGAGGTTTTCAAGTGGGAAAAATGTATTATTATTAGCTTGTGTTTTCTTAGTAGGTATAGTTTGAATTTTCCCATTTATCTCTGATCTGTTGCAGAGGGGAAAAACAGCCTTGCTGATGGATTGTGACTAAAATACTTAGAACAACAAAAGAATCCACTCTGCAAGTACAATCCCCCAATATATCTGTCCTCTTCTGTTTATGTATGGCAACTGAGATTAAGTTGGTGAGATCTAATCACTGAAGAAGCTAATATCAGAACTTTTTAATTGTTGATTTTCCTTAATGTTTTTCTGACTAGTTCCATATGTAATTTCAGCTTGCTTAGAATTGTGACCTAATATATTAGTTCTGAGTATTTTGAGGACACCAAAGAGGAAATTTGTGCTGGGTACATGAGAGACCTGATGTTGTAGGTGAGCATCTTTGTCTCAAAAGCAACTTGGATATCACTGAATAACTAGGAAAGTAATTCTAAGAATGCAGAAGTCTTACCTTAATTAAACAGATTTTTTTAAAAAATCTTGTTGAAATTTCTAATTGCTATGATGATCATATTGTCTTCAGTTACAAATTTCAGTAACACTGGTAACTAGAGAATGATTCCGATGGTTTTCCATGTTGTTGTAGGAAGTTTCCTTTTTACCTTCTGTGGTTTCTTGTGTGAACAGTTTGTCTATTTAAAGCCTGCAGAGAGGATGTGATTTTCCCATCCGGGGAACAATGGCAGTGATTTCAAATGCACTATTGAAAGGGTTTATTGCAGTTGAAAGTCACCAAAAAAAGTGGTTGTTCAATAGTTCCATACTTTAGGCTTTTGTTTCTTTCAAATCTTTCTGAATGTTGATGTTCTGTAGATGTTTAGTAAGGTACAATCCTTCATTTAACTTCTGCCTTATAAATAAATATTCCTGCTTCCAGTGTTGTTATTTGTACATAATATTTGTTAGGCTTCATTCTGTGAAAGGTTGCTCAATCAACAGCAGAGTAGAAGTGGTAAGGTGGCCACTGTAAAGTGGTTGCTTGCCAGCTTGTGATTATATTTCTCAGCTGCTTGATCATGTTCTTCAAATATGTATTTATTTAGTCACTGCTGTTTACTGTGTTGAAAGGCTACTGTTAGTAATATTTGGCAGACTTTCTGATTTTACTGGTCCAAACCCATCTTGATTGTTTAACTGCCTTACTTTCGACAAGAAAATTGTGCGTTAACTAAATGGCACTTGTGACACAGTGCCACCCACATAGGATGCTTATCTCTCCGGAGAGCGGTGGGATTCAGACTTTAGGAACCCAGTCCTGTGAAATACACATCCACTGAGGCTTTGGAGGAAGCCAAGGCACTCAGAGTCTCATGGCACTCACATGTGGAGGAAGGAATGAACATTAGAGAAGTTTTCACACAAGTTGCCTGTACTCAGCCTGCTCTTCTGTTCCAACTTGCACAAACCTAACTCATAATCCTGATTCTTTCTTGAGATACTGCCAATCATTTCAACTTCTGAGATGATTGTGATGCTGGCAGGTATGCAGAAGTAGAGACTGAGGCTTAAATTTCTGTTTAAAGCTTTCTCAGAACAAAACCTGCCCCCACTCAAAAAAAAGAAGAAAAGGAAAAAAACCCAACCCACAACATTTCATGCAATGACTGCTCGAGTCAATTGAAGTGACTCTACAAAGTATCTTGGCAAAAAAACAAGGGAGAGAAACAGCTTAAGGTAGCATTGTTGCATTCAAGAAATCTGAGCATTCTCCTGGCTTAACTGGTTAGGTTGTTTGCAGTTGCATGTAATTAATTACTCAGGGTGTAGGAACTCATTTTGTCAGGCACAGATGACTTTTTTTACTTGCTACAAAGAGAATGCAAAATGGGAAAAAGAATAATTAAATAGACCTTTGTCATTGAGCTATCTGACACCGAATTATTTAGTATGTTCTGATTCAGAGGTAGACAACTGGCACTAAATCCAGAAAATAAATAAAAGACAGAATGGATCAGAATGGAACAATCTGTACAGACAATTATTTTACATTCCAGATATGGCTGTGTACTTTACTTTTGGAGGAGTAGGAAGTAGGAGAGCTGGCTGTTTCTTGGAACAGTTCTGGGGAAACACAGGTCTAAAAGTTAAAGTTTTCATTTTTTTCAGTGAGGCTACTGCTCTGGAAAGACAAGATTCCCTCACAACTCTTTATCTCTTACTTTTTCATTTGTTTCCTTTTCTCTGTATGTTTTGGGTTTGGGTTTGTTTTTTTTTCTTTTCCTGTGCCGTGTTAAATAGCACACTATCTATCCCTACTCTCATATTTATTTAGTTAACTAAGATTTCTTTTTCCAAAGTTGCAGAATTAGAGGGATTTGGGGAGGTTTATTGATTTGGGGAGGTTTTTTCTGGCTTTATTTTTTTTTTAATCTGACAACTGTAAATTGACAGAATGATTTTCGGTGCAAGCACTTTGATGGACTGGGATAACCTCGTGGGCCAGCTATGAATTTGGCACTCTGGCAGACTCCCAGCTTACCTTTTAACCTCCCATATGTACTTTGACAGGAGTCATACTGCTGTTGTTTTAGCCTCTTCCAAATTTCTTTTGAAACTCTGGTTCACTTTGTGATAACACACATCTACTGGTATTACATTTCATTATTGCGTGAGTAATTAAGCTGATGTCCTCAGTGCCTTCAATAGAGTTTTGAAGAGGCTTATAGGCTTCACTGCACTGTTTTGGCTTCATAAGGGGGTCCCAGATGTTTTTCTTCTGTCAATTAAGATTATAGTTTGGTGAACAGTAAAAAAGTTAAATTGACTTGTGCTTTTACAGATAGGCTTAAAATTTCATTGTCATTCTTTACAGGTAGTCAGGATTTAATAATTAGACTCATCCTAGTTTTCTCTTGGCTCAGTTTCTTTATTCTGTTTTTCCACTGTCAAGTTACATTTTTATTGCTAATTTCTGTGTCTTACACAAATCCTTAAGGAAATAAAGAGAATGGTGAATATCTTGTCCTTATCCATTATGTGGTGCCTTGCTGTTAGTGTTTTATTGCTGTTGAGGTTTCTCCTAGCTTAGGAGTTTCCTGTATTATTGACGATACCTCCATTCAAGTCCATGGCTACCATATGGATGGCATTAAATTAAAGTTAAATGATTTTAGGTCCTAACAACTCCAGTGTGTCACTGACCTACACAGGGAAGTCCTGCAATCAGAATTAAGAAATAATTTAAGAGTCTTCTCATAAACAATTAATACTTAAAAGACTTCATAAAGGTCGATCCATTTTTCTAAGCAGCCTCTCAAATTTCTTCAGTTCCCACCATAATTATATGTATTATGACCTTCTTTCTAACAGTCTGTTGTGATGGTGGCTGTAAGTGGTTTCAAGATTACATCAAATATAATTATACTTTGATTTCTTTATCTGAAAATCTTGACTTCTTGAAATATAGCTTGTATTCTTCCTTAGTTAAGGAACATCCAAGATAACACTGCACTTGGAAGGTTAAAAGCTACAGCTGCAATCTTGTTTCCTTCTTCAATCTGCAAGAGCCTTACCCTCATGATCACCTTCTATTTGATGTTGCTATAATCCTGTTTGAATGCAGGTCCTTTTTGTTGTAGCACTTGTAGTTCACTGAAGGGGCAGTTTTGGGAAGGCACATGATTTTTGAAATAGGGAGCTTTGTTTTGTTTCTTTGACTTCTTGGGGTGGGTGGGGACACACAGAGCTCTTGATATCTGTTTGCCCTGGCATTATGTTGGACAATTCTTGTAAAATCATTTTCCAGAGGTAGGAAGAGGTGGTTACTTAAGGGTTTAAATGGTTATACATCGGGGGTTATGTTGCAGCCAGCTGGATCTTAGATTTTTTAGGAACTGCTGAAATTAATGACCTTAAGGAATGATAAAATATGTAGCCTGCTCCAAGGGGCCATTCGTGGGTGACCACTGAGGACCTGCAAGAGCAGCATAGCTGACCCAGAGATAGCAAAGTGTGTTGTATGGGATATTGCTTGCAATAAACATTTCTACAGCCAGAGTATACTTCAGCCACATAAACCATATCTGACAAAGCTATTTTATGTAGGGGACAGTGGTTTTATTGTTACTGAGGTAAATATGACTTTGTTGTGCCATGTCAGACTTCTTTTACACACACAAACCATTTTGTAAC
Organism: Cettia cetti; assembly: GCA_013401135.1. Lineage (NCBI taxonomy): Eukaryota > Metazoa > Chordata > Aves > Passeriformes > Sylviidae > Cettia > Cettia cetti. The sequence goes on along the minus strand of VZUI01047785.1, from coordinate 78,730 downwards.
ATGTACATAGCGCAGTCTAACTCTACATGCACAGTAAGTCCTCTAGTGCTTCCCAGTATCTGATTCGTAGGTGTACCACTGCAAATATGCAATGATTTTGCAGGCCTTGAGTAGCAAGTCCACAGTGTCCCAGAAATAGATGATTTTTATGTTGGCCTGTGTAACTGCTTGAGGAATATATGGGCCAACACATTAAAAAATGTTTAACAAGTGTCAAAAGAAACTGAAAACCACCTACTGAAATTTGTGTGAGAGGCAGAAAAAAAAATTCTGGGGAAATCCCAGCATACTGTAGCCTTGGACATGTCTACAAAAACTCTTAACATACTGCAGATTTGAAAGGGTTGTTTAATCAATTAATGTGCATAAATGCTTCCCTCATATTTGGTGCCTGTGGTTCTGAAGGCTGGGATCTGATAGGGAGACATTTCTCTGGAAGAAATTCTCTGAGTAATCTGAAGACTTCTCATCCCTTACTCAGGTCAAATTTGTTGGCATAAAGGATTTTTGCAAAAAAAACCCCTCATCTTTTTACAGACTTTTGGGGTGAGATTCGTTTACAGAGGCTGGCAGGAGATTTTACTTCTCTTCTCTGACTTAGAATGTGCCTAGACACACACACACAATTTTTTTTTTTCATCAATTCAACTGAAGGGAATTGGTCTAATTATTCTAGAAAAAAGAATACTGATCAGAAAGTGTCAACAAAGTCACCTTAAGACATGTTCTGCTTTTGATTCTCACCTCTCTGCATTCATACATACAATACGATATAGATATATTTATATATATTTATCTATTTTATGTCTAAATATATTACACGTCTTTAATATACATCAGAGATACCTAAAAGCCTAGACAAAAATATAAAAATCAAATGTTTTTTTATACACATGCAATACAAGTGGGATTTTTTGCCTTTGTTTTAATTTTGTGTTATTATTTCTACATGATGAAGAGGCTTTATTTGATGGGGGTGGGGGGGTGGCTCATGCAAGTTAGAGTTCTTTTATGCACTGACTTTCCAGATCCTTTTGTAATCTTGTCTAAGGCAAGTGGCAGGTATGTTAAATGGTACCTAGCACCTATTGTGTTGGAACACGTAATAACCATCAAGGGTATATTTAGAAAATATGCAGAGGGCAAGACAGGAAAGGTGGATATCCTTTTCTCAACCTTTTTTTGACCTGACCCAATTAATAAGCAGACAATTGTGTGGTTTTGACATAAAGACATTTGTACAACAAGTCATCAGACACAACTGCTAAGATATGTTGTTTAACAATGAATGCAAAATATTCCTGTGAAATTATGTCTGAGCAGGCTTAAGCTGCAGAAAATAGTGCTCCCAAGGATGGGAATGTTGGTTTTCATCCCTCTCATTGCAATCTGAATTTTGAATTGCTACTATACATTACGAATCAAATTCAAAGTAATCCAAGTCTGAAAATGAACCTGTGTGCTAGAGTAAGGATAAATTGGTATTCCTTGCTTAGTACTAATGCAAACAAAAAGAGAATGCCCACATTGACAGAAAGATACATCTGTAAGGAACAAGAAATTGAGATATTTGCCAAAGTTTTTTGTTGTTGCCTTGAATACATAAAAGCTGTGCTTTCATGCAGTTAAAGAGAGTAAAAGCTTGGTCTTATAAAATGCTTGTAATTGCCTGCTTCTTTATTTTATTGTCTTAAACCATGTCTTTTAAGTGACTGCTACCAAGTTTTTATGCACACATGGCAAGGACAGTTTCTCAGTGGTGTTTGGGAAACCATTTATTTGTCAAATTCTATAGTGTATTATAAAATTCAAGAGCACATGATCAAAATTTGAGAGTTAGTTTAATTTGAGGCCTTTGTATTTCAGGGACCTGAAACTGGACAATATTCTTCTGGATGCAGAAGGCCACTGTAAACTTGCTGACTTTGGGATGTGCAAAGAAGGGATTCTGAATGGAGTGACCACCACGACGTTTTGTGGCACACCTGACTATATAGCTCCAGAGGTATTTTTTGGCACTGCATTAAGAGTACAGATGTTCATCAGACCATTACATGTGTAATTTTAGACAATCTTTACAGATAAAAGAAAACATTTAAAATGCAGACTAGAGTATTCTGCAGTTGTGCTTAGTAGCCTTGCTGAAAATGGTTACTCTCCTCCTCACCAGCACTATTCCTTGATGGTGGTTTTTCTAGTATTTGTTTCCTGAAATTAAAGTTATTCAATTTGCTCATTTCTAACTCAGCATCATTATGATGATTTTTAGCAGCATTTAAGTTGTTAGATGCAAATGAGTATTGCAATCTTAATAATCTTTAGTAGTTATAAAAATGGGGCTTTTTTTAGTGAGGTTTTAAAGAACATATTCATACAGAAGAAACCATGTGTTTGGTGTTATTTTGTCTACAGCCTTTGTGGGAATATAATTTTTTTCCTTTCTGTAAAATATCTGTGAGTGAAAGACACTATGCTTGTGCTACTTCATAGTCTTGCACAGAAAGAGTATCTTGCACTAGATATAGATGCTGCATATTAGTTGGCAACATTTCAAGGTGTTCATTGTATAAGAGAAATAGTTGAAAACAGTGTGGCTTTTACGTATCCTAGATTTTAATATTATGAGATGCATTTCAAAGTGCCTAAAATGAACCAATATTTAACAGCTATTTTGCTAGGCAGACTTTGTCTGCTCAGTTGAGTTAGTATCCTGTGCATCTTTCCACTTGGATGTTTCGGTGTGCAGGTTTAATGGAAAAGTGTTGGTTTGTCTTTCATCAAATATAAATTTGCAGTGGGAAAAAATATTTTTTATTATTCATTAGAGACAATTAATCATAAATCCATACTGTTAGTGTTCATGGCTCTCCAGCTTTGGTAGCACAATTGATAAGGTGTGAATCATCTTGAAATTATCATAATATAAATGTGTGTCTTATGGAGTTTGAAAAGTATTCCAGTATTAAAAGAAAGTAAATACTAATGTGGTAGTTCTGTCTTTGTATGAATTTTTTTCTGATTCAGTACACTAATTGAGTTTTTTGACAAATTCTTTGAAAATTATTACTGAAAATAAAGCAATAATAAGAACCCAGGAACTTCTACTGAGGCTTCCGATTTGTAACTTTAATTGCAGAAGTTTAGCTCCTGCTTCAACTTCTCTTGCACCATGGTGATATGTTTTAATTTCCTTTTCTTTAGCAGTATCTGATTTCCAAGGAGTGTCCGGAACTCTTGAAAAGTATACATCTAATTTTCTGTATTTGGTGGCTATAAAATATAATTTTCTTTCAGTGAAGAATGTGGTTGGGATACAGACCTGTGTATCCAAATGTTAAACTCATTTCAGTCTTGATGTTAAGACTGAATTTGGTATTGATTCCCAACTACAGCACTAAGCCCAAGCAGTTCACCACAGGATTTCTCACTGCACTGTTAAGTGTTGTGTAAGGATTTGTTGCCATTCCAAGTAATTTTAAGGCAGCCAGCTTCACCTTAAGCAGGCATCCACTCCCCTTTCCCTGGTTCCTTGTCATGCTAAACCAATGCAGCCAAACTGCAAGCTTCTTCCCAGTGAAAAGGACACAAGAATTAAACATTCTCCTGGTACAACAGTAGTTCTGTAACACCAAGTGCTACTATAAAACTCCATCGTGCTAAGCTATTACTTGCCATTAAAGGTAATTGCTACAAGGTTGAACTTGTGCCACATGAGAAGCTGTAGCCAGTTTTTCCTGAAAGCAAGCGCAATTAAAGTGAATTCTACAGCCATGTATTGTACAGAAGTTTAATGCTATAAAAGGAACTTGAACAAAAACGCTTTTGGCTTCTTTCAGCCCTACCTAAAGGACAAGAATAAATCTCTCAGATGATCTCTGTGCAGCATTAAAAGCTGGTTCAGTTTGTTTTGTTCAAGATAGAGACAAGGAAATGTTTCACATTTTCCACCAGTCTGTTTTGTATATGTGATCTTTTTTCCCCTATAGTGTGACCTGCTGTAAACAGCTTGGAAGGATATGCAGCTCTTTTGCTCACAAGCATAGTGGTTTACTCAGGGGACTGATAAACCCCGTCAGTATTTCTGAGAACAACATCTCATGGACACTTAGCTGTGTTAGTGCAAATTGCATGGGTAAGAAACCCTGCCTGCTGTTACTGAAATCAGTGTGTGATTCAGCCCTGCTTAGGCACTGGGGCAAGAAAGGCTATCATGTTGAAACAGCAAATGTGCAGCTGAGACAGTTGTCTCACTTGTCTCTTCAATCCAATCTCTTTTTCTATGCTAGATCCTCCAGGAGCTAGAATATGGTCCATCCGTGGACTGGTGGGCTCTGGGTGTTCTCATGTACGAAATGATGGCTGGACAACCCCCCTTTGAAGCTGACAATGAAGATGATCTCTTTGAATCCATCCTTCATGATGATGTCTTGTATCCAGTCTGGCTCAGTAAAGAAGCTGTCAGCATTTTAAAAGCAGTGAGTCTTCCATTACTTGCTTTCCTCCTCATAGCTTTTTGGGGTGTTGGTTTGGTGGGTTTTTTTCCTTGATTAAAATTGAATTTGCTGAAAGTTGTTGAGAGCAGTCACCACTGGGAGTTCAAGCACAGTTCAGAGTGCCACTGTTAGGATAATGGGGCCTGGGATAAATTACACCGCTTGTGGGAAAGGAACAGAATGTTTGTATTCCACGCAGTTGTACACTGTATAAATCTGTGTACTGCAGATTCATGTTTCAGGGAAAACCCAACCAGCTAGAACTGTGCTATCACTTTGACACTTTATATGCTGCATACTCCCATCACTAGAGTGGGAGAAGCACTATGTAATTAAAGAAACAATGTTTTTTATTTAACCCGCTTACAAAATATCCTGTCCCTTTTCCTTTCTTCCCCTGTCATCAAGATGGGTTGAAAGCCCTTTATTTACAGCTGCATGTTCCTTTTTAGAGTTCACATGATAAGCAATCTTTAGTGTGATTTTTTCTGTTCTCATTGGGATTTTTCAGTATGAGTGGTGACTTGTCAGCAACTTGTGTCATCAAATGCCACAATTTTTTTAATCAGTCAATATGTGCACTGGGCTAATTCAGTTTTTAGACTATCTATATAAAGTCAGGTTTATAAAGTCATTCATTACTATGACACTGACACAAATTCTTTTCTTCTGTGTTCATATCATCCTCAAATTAAAAGCAAAACAACACAGAAGCAGTATGCCAATCCCATAGTTTTAAAATGGGAGGGCAATTTTTGGCTTAAAAAAAATAACTTGGTTTTATTTATTCCTTTTTTCCACCATCATTGAAGCTGGAAATTTTCTGCCTTTCCACATATTTTTCTTTCAATTAAGAAGGCAGCTGATAGAGCAAAATCATGTAGAGATCTTCATACAGAGTTAGTTTATATAAATTATATATAAGACATAAACAAATTGTGATTTTAACACCAGTGGACAGCACATTCTGCAGAAATTCTCATCCTGACCTTCATGCTCCTTCTAGCTGTGCAAGAGAGATGCTGTACAATGATTCAAAGCAGAAGTCAAAGTTAACCTCTTGGAAATGTTTGTTGAAGTACCTCTTTTGCTACATTCACTGTAGTGAGAACATGGAGGATTTTTTACTGCTGGTAGTATTTATTAATACTTATTGTCCCTTCTCCCCCAAATAGCATTCTGATTACTTTTTGTTAGCTCACATGATACTTTCATGCATCCATTTCTGTTTCCAGACCCTTTGGTTATTTTACTTCAGCAATTAAAATATATGGATTTGAGCTGCAGAGTTCAGGCTTATATCCAGGGCTCAGCTGTTATTTTGGCACATTGTAACGGAAGGCTTGTTGTCAGTTTTGATACCTACATCTGACTTTCATTGTAGTCCAAGGGTTTTTCTTTTAAAGCTGACTTTTCCACAGAATTTTCTGAGACTGTTTTCCTGGATCTACATTTTGATGTTGATTTGTATCTTGCTGTAGTCATAGCCTTTTTGGCATAAATTGATGCAATTTACACCATAAATAAAACACATTTCCTTTTGATTAGCAACCAGCTGCCTATGCATCTGTGGTGTGAAACTTGCTTGAAACTTGTATTCTTCATCAGATACTTGTCCATATGAGGAACAGGAAAAACAGAGGAAAGAAAGAGGCGTCTGTGTCTTTTACTGTTGAATGGTAGCAAGGGATTAACTTTGGAACACTTCGTTTCCTCACATTGTGCTTTGAGACAGGAGTTTTATCCTTTAGAAACTGTGTATTTTTACACTCCTTCAAACAGCATGTAAGGAAAGTTTAATAAGAAGACATTCTCTTGTATTAAGTAACAATGTTGTCTTATTTTCTGAAGAAACAGTTCTGTTATTTTCAACAAAACACTGAAGATTATATTAAAGCTCAGCATTAAAAGGCAGCTCTTTGCTTATCCCATGAAAATCCACACATCTCATTAGTCCTGTTTCTGTGAATTGACAGGAATTCCTATTTAAATTCTTTCCTGTGTAGTAAGGAAAACAATTCTTCATTGAAATTGGCTCTCTGCTTCTTCCCAAGCAATGGAGAGATGTCTCTACAGTGTGTGTTCCCTGTGTACCAGGATGACAGACTCTGGCTACAGAAGCAGAGCTCTGTTATTAAGCTGTGTGATTTATTTCAAGAAGCAAAATTTGGGGAGCCCAATGATCCTTGATTCAGGCCCCAAGCAACATTTTGTCCTGTTATCACTTCAGTCAGTAGGAATGCTGATCCTAAAAGGATTTTTCTCTCAGAAAAGGAGGTTCCTGCTTTCGTATGGAAAAATAAAAAGGCTGTCAGCTCCATTTGCAACCATCTCTTCAGCAGAGTGCCGTCAACAGGTGACTGTCCTCACAGTTGCATCAGTTTCATGCTGGTAATAAACAGAGAACAAATGTCAGCTTTTGCTTCAGAAATAGAAAGGGATTAAATTAATGGAATTAAAAGTCTGCTTTAGAAGTTTGATATTTTTTCATCATATATGCATATGATATTTTTGTTTAAGTATTCATTCTTAAAATGCATTCTCCTTCATGCTCCATTTCAAAGTTTCATAAAGTTTGTGGAGTAGAGCACTAAACTGGACTGTTTAATCACATTTTCATGTCCTGGACTTCTTTAAAACTTACATGTCCTGATGATTTCCCTGTCTCCAGTTTAAAACACAGATAAAACACGGTAGATACTAGGATCATATTTTACTTCTTTGATATCTGGGTTATATGGTACAAAAAGCGTATCCTGTAGTTTCCATGTTCTGTCTCTGCAATACATGTGGCTGCTGGTTCCTGGCCTGTTCGCTCCAGCCCTGGAGATGAAATAAAGCAGAGGAATGTAGGAATGCGTTTTGTGGTTTTTCAGGAGACCTCACCAAAGCACAGTAATCCTTTCAAAACCTTTATTTCTCCTGCTCATAGAAAATATTGCCTGTAGTTTAGATATGACTTGCCCAATTGCAGAAGAACTTACAGAGCAGTTGAACTCAAGACCAAAGAGAAGGATCATCTTCAGGATGGCATGTGTATGTCAGAATTTGTCTTGCTGATTTATGTTGTACCTTTAAAATGACAGCAAGGGTATTCTTCTGTGGATGGTTGATCTGGATATCTAAAATCATTCTAAGGGGCTTAAGTAGCTACTTGCCTATTAACTGGAGTACTAAAGCAAGGGCTTACATTACAGTGATTTATTTTTTTCTAAAGTTTTTTTTCCTACAGAATATAGTATAATGTGATACATAGGTTGAAAAGGCACTGAACAATTATTACATTTCATTTACTTTGTACACTTTTTCTAAACTCAAAAATGTTATATAATAGCTGAATATGAAGTTATAGCAAAGCTATTAACTAATTTTATAATGTGTTTGTGGGTATAAGAACAGCATTCGTTGCCATTGAATTGCAAGGATTCTGTGTTCACAGAATTTAGGAAACAAGTAGAGCAATTGCTAATAAAAGAAGGAAAAAATAACAGAGAAAAATCAGGCAAAGTATTATGAGCTGCCATCAGTTGATACCAACATCTTACACCACTTGTACAACCTTTTTCTAACAGGTTTAATAGTCCATGTAATAGTTTAAATGTGAGAAGTTTATAAATTACCACACCAGAGGAGACCAGTTAGTGCCAGTCACTGATGCTAATTGTGTACTAAAAATGAAAGAGAATGTGCAAGTTATGTCATGAGGGTCACGACATCCCATTCTCAAGGGAAGCTTTCTGCAGGTACTGATCACTCTGTCTCTGGAGGGATTAAGATCGTCTTTCTCTCCTTCAGTATTTTTGGCTAAAGCTATAGCTAGATATGCTGAAACAGAATCTATCCTTTCAGCACTGTCAGTCAGATGAAATTAGGAGGTCTCAACAATAAACTGATAAAGTTTCCTGCAGTAAATTTACGTATTGGAGTCTCTGAATCATACAGTTTGGCTGAAATCTCTGAAATTTGGAGGGCCAGAAGAAATAACCTTCTGCAAGGAGACTGTCTCTAAAAACTTGGCTTTAAGAATTACAGTGTGTAATTGAGCAGCAAATGATTTCTAGGTATTGCCATTTGTGTTTTAACTTTTCCCTCCTCTCCCTCCCCACCCTGTAGTTCATGACAAAAAATCCCAACAAGCGACTTGGCTGTGTGGCATCACAAAACGGGGAAGATGCAATTAAGCAGCATCCATTTTTCAAGGAAATTGACTGGGTTCTTCTAGAACAAAGGAAAATCAAGCCACCCTTCAAACCTCGGATTGTAAGTAACAGTTTGTATAACATTCAGAGAAAACCTGGTTTGGCAATTCTACTTGTTGGCTTTTCTGAGAAATGAGATTACCTGATACAGTATTTGGGGGCTGAGATAGTAACATAAAAACAGGACTGAGAAGATTTTTTTGTCATTGTTTCTGTGAAGGTAAGTGTCAGGAATATATTTAATGCACAGGAAAATGTTCATGCTCATCCACATAAACCATGAGAGAGTTCAAGGAACTGTTTTAATTATTTTCTGTGCTCTTAAAGATACCATAGCCAGAAAAGATGATTTCAGTTTGTATATGCTGTCTATACTTTCTGTGTAAACTCTTTACAGTTCTGCAGTGCTGCTGGCCGCTGAATTTTGTAGTAAAAAACAGACAAGAATTTGTAATCAATAATATTTTAAGTGAAGAAACTTGAAGAAACAGACCCTTGAGGGAAAGAAATACACATTATGATTAGATAAATTTATGTACTTCCATTTTCCTGAATAATAACCAAGTATTTCTATTTTACAGTAACAAAAATCTCTAAATAGCAGCCCCACCTGCAGAAAGTACAAAAGCCAATACTTTACTTATTCTAATTTTCCTCTGGATGAAAATACTTACAACTAACCAAATGTCACAGAATGTGTGCAGTTACTTTTGTGCTTAAATGGTTCAAGAGGCTAATTTTATGATATATCCTCTGAAATTGGTTTGCATCTTTTGATTTTGTACATTCCTAATTATGTTTGATTGCCTGTGAATATGGTCAAGGTACTTGTTTGTTTCTTTATTAGAAAGCTTACAAAGGTATTAAAATACCCAAAAAGCAAAACAAATGAGCAAGGTAAAAACCTTAGGTCTCAACTCTGAGTCCAATTTAAATTCAGAGGTGAAGAAGTCCCCTCTGTTTTTGAAGAATTGCTGTATGTTACGTGTAACACCTTTACTTTGAGCTCAGTGAGATGCATTTCCCCAAGTTCCCTGTGTGGATGGTGGAAGTGGGGCTGACCTTCCAGAACAGGAGCCTGAGGCAGCTCCTCTGACTCCACTCTTGGGGAAATTGCTGCTCTCTCGGTAGCTCTGCAAAAGAAGCCCAAAGGGATTGACACTCAGAGTGAAAGCCCTTATGAGTGCCTTTCTAGGAGTAACATTAAGATATAATGTTATCACGTGAGGAAGGTTTTTGTAATGCATCTGTTGGAGAATGGAAACCTTCTAAAGCTGGATGTCCAGGCAGAGGGGGTCCTGAGCCAGCCCCACTCCTGGAAGCGGTGCAGCCAGTCCCTCATCCTGCTGCCCACCTGGAGGTGTGGCCAGGTTGCAGCCGGTGCCTGAGCTGATGAACAAGTCTCTGCACTGCTGCAGTAAGTGTAAACCCCAAATTAACTCCTTTGGTATCTATCTGAAGCCTCTTAAGTACTGTGACTAACTGCTTTCCGGTCAGGTTCTCAGAGAGTTGCAGCTCTCAGAGAGTTGCACTTGGATGTAGTCAATGTTCAGCTGAGTTACATTTGTGTAGGTCTTTTCTTGTTTTCACAACATTTTGGCCTTTCATCTCACCATAATTTTTTTTTTGCTTTGCTCAATATTCATCAGAGTTTTGTTTTTAAATCAAGATGAACTATTGCAGAATTATTTTCACTTTATGCCTGCATCTAATTTCTAGTTTCCTTTCATCTAGTCTGTTTATTGGCTGTTTTCCTTTCATGATCAAGATGCACAGTCCCTTTGACAATAGGTATTTTTATGAGGCCTTTATTTTTTTTGTAAGTACTCCCACTGTGGCAGTCTTTAAAAATCAGGAGGCATTTTTTATATCAGATATTTTTATTTATTGCTGATATGAATGCCTTCTGTCTTCTCAGTGGGGTTTCTCTCTTTCTGGCAATTATTTCACTGCTGTTGTATTGTAAAGCCAATCCTATTTCATTAATTCCTCTTTTTTTGTTCCTTTTCCTCCTTTCTGCTTTCTTCAGTGGTATTATAGCTGAACCTTTCAGTTTCAGTAGTGATTGCAGATTATTTCAGAATAGTCTGAAATTTGTATCATTTTAGGTTGGTTCTTTGCTCCTTAATAATTGTTAGGGTGATTTTATACATCTTCATTTACACTTCTGGTCATTTTTCTTCAAGTTACATCTCTAATGTTGGATTTTCATACTACTTCTATCTATATTGTATCTACCAACTTTCTTTATTCTACCAGATTTGATTCCTGCAGTCTAGTAGTTCTGTATGCTTGGATTTTTTTCTGAACTCTTTTTTTTTTATATAGTGGTAAATTCAGATAATATGTACTCTATGTTACAGGCATCCATTATTATGTTCATGTTCTCAGTCTGCTCTCTCTAAGGTATCTTCCCCAGTGAGCGGGTCTTATCAGCTTTTCTGATAACTTAGAGCATACCTTACATATTTATGATCCATGTTTATGATCCATCAGCTATTTTGTGCCAAGTGTAAAAATTTTACAGTTGTTTGGATTTTATTGTTGTATAGCAATCTTTGAGCAAGATCATACTTGAAATTTTTATTTGTCCTCTTAAAATTGAATGATGTATTACTTGGAAAGTAAAACGTGAAATAGATCTAGGCTGGAGAGCAAATCGCATGATGAAATATAATTATTAATTATTCAACTTCAGAAATGGCAAAGAAATTTGGGGCAGTAAATTTCAAGTGCTATAAAGGTAATTTTGTATACTTGCCAAGCTAGACCAGATTGCACTCACTTTGAAAAATTGTGAGAAGAAGGAAGAAGGTGAACACTAATGAAATAAAATCTACTTTAAAATCTACATAGAGAGTTCTTCTCTAAATTCAGTTGTGGGTGTAGCATTGAGATTTATTGTTTCAGATTAACAAACATAACTATTCCATAGCTATGGAATAACTATGGAAGAAGCATAACTAATGCCTGTGTTTGGAATGTTTTGTGTTTTTTAACATCTTTTAGTATTAATAAAGGGCTGTTGATTATTTAAAAGTGACTTGTAATGTTACAAAAGGATTAAAAAATTATTTTAATCTTGTGAAAAGAGCTATGAAAAGAGAGGCTGGATTATTAGTCAGAAAATGGACATTCTTGCATGTGATATGTGAGTGTACATATGTGTTGGGAAAGAAGTGTACAGTGCATATATAGTTATCTGTGCATTTAAATTGAGTTTTGCATGCACATACAAAATTCTGCTCATGCAAGAATGCATAGATTTACACAGATAGTCTTCTATTTTCTGACCAACCAATAAGATGACTAAGGGGGGAAATAGTTATGATTATATCGTAAACACTTTCAAAATAAAACAATACATAAGATGTCTTAAAATGAGCTCCAGGCAATGTGAAGTGATGACATTAAACCAGTAAAGTCATTAGGGAAAATGGTCAAACACTGAGGTCCCATCAGAAAATGGAATGATCTGCCAAGGGAGGTCATGGAGGTGCTACTGTGGAAAAATCCTTGTTTCAGTTCAGCCTCACTCTCCCCAAAACACAAGAGTTTCTTAGTTAGCACCTCTGGCTTGCTTTTTTGTTACCTACCATCCTTTCTCTGCCATAAGAAATTTTCTGAGGAGCTATATTACATGGTACTGTCAGGCCTGTGCTTCTCCATGGTTCAGATATGTCACTTCAGCTCTGCCAGCCTTAAGTCTGAATTTTTCAGCTGGGCTTGGAAAAAAAACCTGCATGGCTCTTTATTAGCCAGACGTTTGAAGGTTTTTGTTCTGATTTTGGTTTTGGTTGTTTTTTTTTTTAAATCTCATTCACAAAGTGGATGGATATAATTTTGTTCCTTATTATACCAGAAATATACAATTAATGCCTTTCTAGTTTATACATATTTGATTATTATAATGGTGCTTTGGAAGCTGAAATTTCTTCCTGTGTCCAGCATTAGAGTGAAAATTGCCAAAAGGATTTTGAAAAACTACATTTTTTTGAAGGCTTGAAAGAGTGCCCTGAACAGAGAGCTCATATAAATAACTGAGGTTTAGATTGCTAAACAGTGACAGAAGTGCCACCCTAGTCTGTCCTGGGTAGAGACAATGGAAGCTGATTTGGTGGCTCTGAAACCTGCTGTGAAGGGTCTTTGTTTCTGCAGTTAATGACTTGGAATAGAGAATATAGAGGGGTTAAAATGCACTGGGACTCAGTCCTGTGATGTATGTTATCTTCCTCTCATAAATATAGGATCGTGAGGCTTTTCAGTGGTAAAATTAATTTACATACATACATATATATATATACACTATGGTTCACTATACTGAGAGTTTGTTCCATGTAGAACTATTCTAAATGTTAAGCTAGTGTAGCTAGAATAAAAGGTTATAGCTCTGGAGCGTGTACATTAGAAATCAAGCAAACTTTAGAGCAGCTGGGCAGAAGATACTGGTTACATATAAGCTCCAGTGACCTTGCAGTGTCTTTTGAAGATCATTTTTACTGTTCTTAAAATGTAATTCTTAGAGCTTCATAGTCTATCTTGAAAATATCTGAATAATATTATTCTTCCCTGAATGCGGTCATGAATATGTAATTGCATATGCAATAAGTATCATTTTAGTGCAGACAGGTATCTCTCCTCCAGAGCAAGTGTCATGAGACAGAAAACCCTTTGAGGCATTTTATTGCTCTCTTGAGCTATTTCTTTGCATGTATACTTGCTGGAATTTTATTCCATTTGGAGAATGAAATTTCCATGATCAGAAGCCATAATGCCAAGCTATGGTTTGCAATGTAGTTTATTGAACAAGAACCACAAAGACCTTGGCAACATTCAGTGATCTCTTCTCTCTATCTTTCTTTGTTTTCATGGCTGTATTCCTGCCTTGGCTGAGTTGGTTATTTCCATTTTCAAGCTGCATTTGCCATCTTACAAATTAAAACAATGCTGCAGTAGATCAATTTCTTACCTAAGTTGTTGATGTGGTGTAAGTGCAGCAGATCCTGCTTAGTGGCATGATGGGATGATTCTGCCTATCCATACCAAATGGATACCAAACTGTGCATTAAAAACAGTTATTGAAACAGATTGCTGCTTTGGCTTTCATGTGTATTGATGAATTTTATATTGTTATATTTTCCTGCAGGAAATTCTTTGTGCCATTTCTGGGAGCACAGCTGTAGGTTCCCCAGAGTAAACCTATGGCCTGCTGACATGTCAGCAACATCAGCCAGCGAAGCCCAGAAACAAGTGCACAAGTGGCAAAAAGATGTGCAATATCACAGTCCCTCTTGCCAGGGATGGAGGAAAATCACTGCCCAAAATTTGTTACTCATTTGGCTGAGGTCAATGGTAGCCTAATATGAGCATCAATTTAATAGAATCATAGAATAGTGTGGCTTGGAAAGGACCTATAAAGGTCATCTAGTCCAACTCCTCTGCAATGAGCCTAATCAATCATATCTGGTTGCTCAGAGCCATGTCCAGGCTGTCCTTGAATGTTTCCAGGAATGGGGCATCTCTCACCAATCTGAGCAACCTGCTCAGCGTTTCACTGTTCTCATTGTAAGCAGTTTCATTCTGACATCTAATTTAAATCTATCCTCTTTCAGTTTACAACCATCACCCCCATCCTATGGCAACAGACCATACTGAAAAGTTTATCCTTTTCTTTCTTTTAAGCCCCCTTTGAGTATTCAAAGTCCACATTATAGGGTCTCCCTGGAGCCTTCTCTTCTCCAGGCTTAACAGCCCCAACTCTCTTTGCCCTTCCTCACAGGAGATGTGCTCCAGCCCTCTGAGGGCCTTCTTTTTGATTTTTGTAGAATTAGACCAGCAGAGTAAAATCACTCTCATATTTCTTGGTCACAGTGGCTCTGTGTGCTGTAAGGAGCTGTGAGACAGAGGAAGCTGTTAGGCACTGTGTAGCAAGAACAGTCTCACTGCAGGCACACTCCTGTCCTTCCAGACTCAGTTTTCACTGTCAGCCCTTGCAAACGTGCATGCAAAAGACAGACTTGCCACTTTCATTCTACCCTGTTGTCCAGGTCAGGGTTGGGAAAATTTGAGACACTGTCTATGTCCTCAACATGAAAATCTGAAGAACTCTCAGCCAGAGGATAATACAAAGCCTGGTAAAACAGATGTTTGCCATATGTTTTTCTTTTTAGCAATTAAGCCAAAGTTTCATTACTAATGGCTTTATCAGTGCCTGTGGCTATCCATTCATAGTGTGGCTTAATGGAGATGAAGCTAAAAAAATAATCATATTACAATGATTCACTGTCAACATGCAGCTTTCAGTGAACAATGCATTATTTTAATTTTCTCAATGCATTCATAATTTTTGGTTTTCCATTCTGAAAGCTCTCTTTCCTCAAGAGCATTAGAGACCAAATGAATGGGATAGTCTATTGCAGAATTGTATCTTGCACTATGGAGCAACAGCTGCTGCTGTCCTATTCATCTATATGACTTCCTTCATTTTGAGACTCTTCAATTTCTATTGTTACACCACTAAGAATACTTTCTGATTAATTGTGTGTTCCTTCTTCAGTTCTGACTTCTTAGGGTAGAGAGTTCATAGCAGCTAAAACCAGAGACCCAAGAATTACAAGATATATAAGTTCCTCCACCAGATTTTCTAGAAATTTATAATGTGGTCCAGGCTGCATCACCTAACCTTTTCTCACTTCAGTTTCCCCTCTGTGGTAATCACAGGCAAAGTTAAGGGCCAGTGAAAAAATAGATTGAGAACTGTCAAAAAACAATGTGCTAAAGACCAGCCTGCTTTTAAATTGACTGAATGCTTAGGACTTCCCTTGGAAGAGTGTTCTTAGGCTATACCCGACCTCAGTGTTAGCAGATTTCCTGTCAGCCTCAAACTATACCTTTCTCAGCTCCAGTAACTCTAAGATAATGAAAAACCATTATTGAAGTCCCTCCCCCCTTAGTTATCACTATCTGAGCCACATTGTCTGTATGCAGTTTCCTTTGTGAACCTGAACTCCCTTGTTAAGTCTTGACTTAAGGATGCCAGCAATGTGTCCTCTTTCAGTTTTGACTGCAGCAAAGGTTTGAAATAAAGTCATTCTCAAATATGAAATTCTAGTCATAGCCAACGATTGTGGGTTACAACTGGAGTCACTGAGCACCGTGAATTTTCTTTTCTCCCTCCCCATAATGAGTGAAAAACTGGCAAAATTTTGGCAATCCTTTGCCTATGACTGAATGAGAAGCTGGATGCCCACAGTGTTTGGAAGCTGGGTAATAAGTAGCAAATACAAATCAGCACCTCTGGAGAGTGCAGCTGGGCTGTTTGCACAGGCAAACAGGCAGAGGCCACGCCTGCCCCATGGGTAGGTGCTGCACTGAATGGCTCCCAAAAAATGTCTTCAATTAGAGAGGTGTGTGTTCAAATTGCTGCAGCAACCATCTGCTTACTGTGAAATATGGCTGGAATCCTTAAAGAGGGACCACATTTCTGGAGAAAACTTTCCAGTGTGTTAGCCTGAAATATAAGTTCTATAATTGCAGATTCATTTTCATACATGAGTGATAACAGGCAAAGATTTTTTTACTTTTTAGTGAGGGATTTTTAACCTGGTGTTGGGAAGTCATGATACTGTTTTGGTGGGGGATCTTTGGCACGCCTCTACTTTTTTGTGACAATAGATTGTATCATCATCCATGCAGAATTATGACTTTGCCTTTACGCTGTGGGGAAGAAATCCTGTAAAATGCAGTATCATTCAATAGCACCAGAAGGAACATAGGAAATTACAGGCCAAGTAAATTTCTTTTTGTATAAATGTTCTCTCTTTTCAAGTTTGCTTCAGTGTGAATGTCCCTCTTTAAGGTAAGGCCTTCAATATGGGGAAAATGTCAAGGTAGGTCCACTTTTAGGCCTAATAACCTTGAGGTGTCCCTTCAGTTTCATAATATATTTCCATTCAGTCATCAGTGCATGGCAATGAGCATTTAGCAGATGGGCACGCAAGGGGCTATACTGCATGCCTTTGCATGAAGTGTTACTGCTTAGACAAAACACGGGGGAGTGATCTTGAGACCTCAGACCCTCATGTACCATTATTATACATTGCACATGATGTATTTGCCACTTTCTGCAGACATTTCGGGCATAGGAAAACAGTGGGCTTTCTCCTGAGAGTGACACCGTGTTGATTACTATTGATAAACAAAAAAAAAGTTTAGCAATGAGGGAGACTGTCAAAATGGTTAGCATGCATCCTTTAAAAAAAAATAAAGAAAAATGGATGTGGGCTTTTGAGACAGACTTTTTATCACTGACAGTCATAATGGTGGAACTCCCACACTTTTTTTGCATGCTTCTCCTGTCACAGGGTACCATGAACCAGAATATTGAATTTTGGATGGTTCCTAGAAGTTACATTTTTCTGCTGCTGGGTTTGAGTGTTAACCAGGTGGCTGCTGATGGAGAAGCATTGGTTGTTTTCAGACAGCAAAGTTCAAGATCTCAGCTGAACTTGCTGTAGGCAGCTGTGAACAACAAATAGTGCCATGGTTATGCCTGCAGCATAGCTCAGACCGATTGGTCCAGTGTCTGGGCAGGACAGAGAAGTCTGGAACACTCTTGCCTCTCCCTCAACAAAGTAAAGGACCTTGTTTTTTTTCAAGCTTTCAACTAGCTTGGCAATTTGTGCAAACTCTAAGTTTGCCCAAGATGTAAGTATATAGCTTTTGAGGAGCCTATGTGCAGCTTAGAGAATTCAGAAGTGAGCTGGTATTTTTTAAGGGATTTCAGTGTTGGTTTTTTTGAACATACGAGGTTTTGTTTTCCCAGAATTTCTCATTCAGTTAGTTTGATTTTGGGGGGTTTTTTATTATCTTCAGCATCAGTGCCTCCAGCAACTCTTTTTAGATGTGATTACCATAACACTAGAATTACAGTAGTTTGAAAGCAACTTCCCAGCACTGCAGGTTCCCAATTATGTATAAGTTAAACAACTTTTATTATGTTTCTTTTGATTCTGTACTGGGGATCCATCAGTATTTATTTGGTTAAGTCCTGTTTTTATAGCACTAAAATATTTTCACACTGGATAATTAAGTCCATGTAACCATCTTTTAAGCGTACATTGTTAAGTAGTGCCCATTGGGATAGAGTGATAAGCAACCAGAGTGTAACTGCTTTCCTTCTGGGCTTCCCCAGAAAAACACAAATTCTGTTTCACTTTCTGTGTGCTTTAGTCTCTGGTGCAATTTTCATAAAGTTATTTAAACTATTAAGTGAAATAATCTTATTATGTTCACTTGCATTCTTACGTACATTCTCAAGAATTCACACAGAAGTATTTTACTTTTATATTAATGTAGATAATATATAATATTCCTGGGATGGTATCAGTAAAAGCCAGTGGAAAAACACCAGGTGATTAAGAAGCAGTAGCATCTGGCTCTTTATCAGAAGGTGGAATTTATCAAAAAAATATCAAGACTCATTGAAGGCTGGCCTTTTCTGACTAATCCCACCCCAGCTGGAGTCCAGTAAACAATGAGTATAAAAAGAGCTTTGGCTTTGGGTTTATTTCTCATGTAGAACTTTCTGTACTAGCAGTACACTTACGCTAATGCAAGCATTAGGTCTTACTAGGGTGTTCACCCAAAATGGGCAGCAAAAATTTGTCAGCTCAGCATACTAGTGCAAAACTTAATTCCTTTGACATATGCACTGCTAGGCAGATGGAGGACTGAAACAGCTGATGTGTATCTACTTACCTGCAGTAGCAGGACAGGGAAGACACCTTTAAATGGTGAGGACTCCTAACACTTCATTAGCTGCTGCTGTCCTCTTGTTATGCTGCTGTGCTGGTATAAGGGATTTTGTTACTGTGGAGGCACAGACCTTGTACTGGTCCTCTCAACAGCAAGCTCCAGAAGTCATATGCTTAAATCCCATGGCATGAGAGGAGCACTCAGTCTAAACATTTACAAAAAACCTTAAGCACAGATCCTGTTCCTTGCATGCTATATTCACTTTTGTGAAGGACGTACAGAACAACAGTTCTCTTGGCTTAATTCTGGAGTAAGGAAAAGAAGTATTTGAAGCCCATGACTGCCCATGACCCTTTGGAAGACTCTGCCTATATTGGACAAGAGTGAGAAAAAAGGGAGATTGAGTTTGTGCCATCATGTCTGCATCAACAGCTCAAATTCCCAGCAAGATGCGGTTCCCACTGTGCAAAAAGCCATATAAGTGAAAGACAGTCAGGAGGTTGTAGACAATGATAGAGAGATCACAGCCCACCTATAGGAGAACAGAAATAGGAAGAAAGCTAGATGAATGATGAAGAGAAAATTTACTCAAGCTCAAAGAAAATCAGTAGCAAAACCAAGAATTAAAGTCATGTCACTACAAACTCTGCTATGTCATACTGTGCTCTTTGAATAAAACTGTGTTCCAAAAAAAGCAGTTACGGAGTCTGGAAGAAAGGTGGAAAGAAGATGCATTATTGAGATGCAGAAGTAGTAGGCATTCATGAATAATCCTGCAATGCCTTTTATTTAGCCTATGATTTGTATGTGCATTAGTTTAGCTAAAAAAAAAAGAAAAAAAGGGCAGCTTCCTCAGCTGCTTTGTAAAGTCACATACATCTTTATTTTACTCTGTCTTTGCAAAGACTTAAAAATAATCATTGCACTTAAAAATATAATCTCTAACAATTCAGTAGTCTTAGCAATCAACCATCATTGTGTAGCTTTCTCCATTTGTCTAAGGTAAGACCTGCTATACCATTTTGCTGTATGAAAGCCTATCATATGCACCATCCATGTCAAACTAATTAGCTAAAGCATCAAAGAGCATGAGTTTCCAGAAATGTAGGCAGTCTTGCCAAAAACTGTGTAGCATTCCTACTCTATGGTCTGTAATGCAAACTATTTTAGTGTGTCACTGAGTCTTGGAATTTTGCTCCCACTATTCATGTTGCTATTGCCATTCAAGGTGTGATGTTTCTTTGCATCCAGCACCACAATGCACATGTCGAGGATCATCCAACATCACAATGCACATGTCAAGAACACAAGGAGGACTCAGACTCACAAGATGCTACTACATAATTTCATGTCATCGTCAGAAAGGTTTCCATAATGTGGTACCTTCCTGTAAATAAATGTGTTAGGTGACTGTAAGCAGAATAAAACATTGGAAAGTCAGTCAGTCAGTATTTCTTCAGGACACGTAGAGTGTCTTGAAATATTTCCTTACGTCATTCATTGATTTACTAACAGCACAGTCTCCTTAATTTATTCCTTGTCTTTCTGATTGCTTAAAGAATGAAAAGCAAAGTAAATATATTGGTTTTTACAGAATATATCTGGTCAAATGCCTCAGTGCACAGTTAATCTATATTTGGAAAACGTTTTCAATAATTTTTGCGGATGTCTCCTGGAAACCTCTGAAATTCTAGGAATACGTGCCCTAGACTCACCAACCAGCCTCACATTTCCCCACTCTTTGCAAGTCAGCTCCATTGTCTGGATAGTCCTTTGTGCCAAAGTGCTAGGGATTGGGAAGACCAAAAGGCTTCTACACATGTGTTTGAGGACTCACCAGCAGGTGGTTCAGCACATTGTCACAGATGCACTGGCCCTGATTCCTGTCACTCTGCTACAACAGTGGTAGAAATGCAGTTTCAGGAGAATACAACTGAAAGTGGGCTAATCTTGGATGTGTGCCAGGATGTAAGAGGGGAGGTGACATGGCTGATCGTGACCTTAGAGCAGCTGAGGGAAGCTTGCCAGTATAATGTGAATTAAAGAGACACGTATAAAATCTGCATTGCAGAGTAGATCATAAGGTTTGCAGCAAGATTCACATTGTGCAGGTGAAGGGTATTTTCATGATTGTTCCATTACTTTCTCTTCTCGTGTTTCTTCCCCTCCCCAAGAAGAAATATAAAATTGTTTCTCATGAGGCTAAATCTCTCAAAGAAGCCTACCATAGGGGAAAGATGTAGTGTAGGAATTCAGAAGTTGGCACTCTTTCCCTGCAGTTTTTTTCACTTCAAAAAATGCCTGTATTCTACCATAGCGTTGCTAATGTGCAACAGCTCTATGTCACAATTGCCCTGAGATGAACAAGACGGATTTTGAGAGCAAAGGACTAACCACAGATGGAAAGCTGGTGCTGAGCTCCCCTAAAGCTCCTGTGGAATCCATCTGCATCCATGTTCTGTGCAGAGATAACTGTTGTGGTGTAGCAACCAGGCTATGAACAAAGGTTTCCTATACATAAAGCATTTTGCTGTATGTAACTTTAGTGCTGTGTACTCATGGTGATGAGTATACCCAAGTAGGGCCATAGAGGATGACAGATTCACAGTGACTCTTGGGAGAGGTTCACTGCCCAGACTGCAAACACAGGGTGGTTGTCAGGAAACCTGCAGAGCTGTGTTTTTGTTTGCCTTGCTGTTTATTTTGTGGTGGTGGTGGTTTTGGGGGTCTCTGGTTTTGAGGAAGTCTGTGTAAAAGTGAAACACAAAGGCTAGCATTCTGGCCTTGGAGTCATTAAATGTTTATGCCCCTAATTGTTTAGGTTATTCCTCCTTCCTAGTTGACCCATTTCACATTCCTAAGAAAGAAAACACCATTTATGTATAAATGTGGTTTCAGTTTAGTGTATCACAAATGATCCCTGTTGAAATCCCTTGTTTTGTTAATTTGCTTGGTTTATTAAATATCTGTGTACTTCCATAACAGATTAAAATATGGACTGCATAGGTTGACATGCTTTTCAAATACTGTCTCACTATCTATCTTTATTTTTTATCTATCTTTTTTTATCTCACTATCACATCTTTATTGAGTGGGGTGTCTCCCACTACTTTCACATAATCTGGTGTCTTTTACCTCTAATGAAAGCATAATCTAGCAGAATAAAATCTCACCTTCTGCTTGGAAGTAATGAATGTTGGTTTACTTAAAAAAGCTACTTGGATTCAAAAGCCTTCTCATCATCATAAGCTTCAGCTGAATATATTACAGTTCATGACAAATGTGTTGTCACTCTTCCGTGTGCAAATAGAGCAATTAACATGCTGAGAAAATTTAATAATCCATAAAGTTATTTTGATAACATGTATTTCTTATCTTCTGAAATGAGACAAGCTAAGAAATACTTCTAATACTGATACAGATTCTCAGGATGTGCAAATATTGTGAAGAGGCATCCTGAGGATAAACTGAAAGACGGACTTGAAGTGTTGCTCTTCTTAGCCCATTTCCTTTAAAATATTCATATTGAATTTATTTATAAATAGCATGAGTTATGTGCAAAAGTGAGTGCTCATTATGGTTGGTCTCAAATATTTAGAAACTACTACATCTTTATGAAAAGAGATCCAATCAGTGGTGCAAAATGATCTCTGTCTGTGTGTGGTTTTTGTTATCATAATATGGAGAGATGAATGAGAGGACAGTGACATGTGAGGTTAGAAATATAAGCTTGTGCTTCAAACCAACTGGTTTGATGTCTGAGTTTCCATTTGTCTTGATAAATATAGCAGAAAATCTTGGAAAATGGAAATCTTATTAGCGATGAGGTACATACAAAACATCTGAGCTCTTCTCATACTGTGTCAAACATGGGAATCACTTATTACTTACTGAAGCAAAATTCTGGATAAAATTAAGTGATACCATGCAATACATATGAGAAGGTGTGACTCTTGCTGAGTGTCCCATTCCTGCTACCCTGTGCCTCTGGAGCCGCACACCAAAAGCTGCAGCAGCCTCCTATTGTTATATTTAAACAGTATATTGTAAATTCGTAGGACAATCAGACTAAAACACAAAACTAATCTTTTGTGGCAGTGTTGCTTCCTAGCCACCACCTCCATCTGTTTTTTTACCTTCTCTGTGTAACCTTTGAAGCTGCTGGACAATGCCATCACAGTTATGGGAGCTGTTGAGCTTTCAATGGACTTGAAAACGTTTCAGTGATTTTCTGCAAATTAAATGAAAATAAGTAACAGACTGAAGAGAGAGACTTCTTAGTGTCTCCAAACTGGAGAACTAATTTAGTGTTTATTAGGCAGAAGAGAGTCCACTGAGCCTCTTGGGCTCATGGCACATCTGATGAGTTGTCCAAGCTTTGCTGAGTCCCCTGGTTTGGAACATCCTCTGTCAGGTGCCTTCTTGCAAGGATTTCTGTGGTTTTTGGATACCAAAGGCTCCCATCATTCATGGAGTTCACATTTGGTTCATGCAATTAATGGAAGGAATGGCAAGTTTTAACTTTCTGAATGCATTTTCAGTGATGAGAACATCAACTTAAATTTCTTTCTTCACTGTTGAAATTCATATAAAGTCATTTAATAACGGCTGACAGACAAGGTTGGTAATCCTCAGCACTGGAAAGCTTAATAAGGAGATTTTAGTGGGGATTTCTTAAGCTTGAGTTTGTAATTGCAGGTAGAAGTTGAATGTTTTATTGAAATAGCAGTGAAAACAAAAACAATTCAGAAAACAACTGTTTCATGCGTGCTTATTAACAGCATCTCTTAATAAATATGTGAAGAAATCTGAGAAAAAAAGGCATTTTGACTCAAAAATGTATCTTTGTTCATTGTACAGGGCAACTACAAAAGCTGATTAAATGGTGTTTTATGAAGAGATAGCATTTTATAGTTTCCGAGATCTTTATCTCTTTGACAAGAACAAAACATGATTTTGACTTAAAAAATTATCATCCTTGATGGGTAGTAGTCCTATGGGTTTATTAGTTCAAGTGTTACATCTAACCAGTTCATGTCTCCTAAGTCACACAGTCACTGCTCAGACAGGAGACCGCTGAAGCATTTGCACTGCTGGGAAAAACAAAAGATCAAGTGGTCAGCATGTGTCCTGCACAAGAGGTAGTCACTATTCCTTCTCAGTACCAGAGATTTTCTGCTAGTGGAGCAGCCATCTTTCTGATGTGATCTAGAATTGGAATTGTGTCATTTTTGGTCATTGCCAGTGCAGTGTGGAGTTTGGCACCTACTGTCAGAAGCTCTTGGGTAGCTGCTGTGCCCCTGCTCTTGTGTAGCTGAAGACAAGATGCTTGGGTAGTCTAGAGAGAAAATAAGGAGCATCTGAAAACTAATGGAATTTCTGTGTGTTTGGCAGGACAGCTGAAGTTTTGGGTGTTCTTCTTTCCTGGTACTGTAGTTTTCTCAGTCCTCTGAAATGGAAAAGTCTTACCTGGAAAAAAGTTTGAAAAGTTTAAAATAATACGTCCCAGAGTCTTAGGAGCTGCAGGCTAAATAAACATTATGCATTTAGCAGCCAGTCTAAACATTTTTCCTTTTATCTTCATGATTTTTTAATGTTCAAAGTTGGATAATAGCTGCATTCTGTTTCTTTCATATATTCTCCTTACCTTGCACATCTTCTTTCTTTTTCTCAGCTTCTCTGCTAGGAGACAGGCACAGCCCTTCATAACTTCATCCTCAGCCGTCATGGTGCAACTGTGTGTTGGTTCATGCTCTTGGTCTACAGAGTATTCCCAGTGCAAGTATATTAAAATAGCAATAGTAGCAGAAATGTGGCCAGACCTGTTTTGTCTTAGCAAATGGAGCCTTGCAAAATCGTCATAGCTTCAGGAAAAAAGTGCCTAAGTTGCTAAGGAGGGCTTCTCAAATAAATCTTTCTGTTGAAAAGAAGTACTTGTTATGAGCACTACCTTGGCTTAATCCTTTTTGCTCCCTGTGATTAGTTTAATCTCACTTCATCAATTGGTTAGTTAGAGACCTGTTAGCAGATTTCTGCAATTGTAGATTGCTCCATGCTTGCTCTGTTAATAAATTGAGTGATTTACATCTATGCTTCGAAAACTACATGGAATGTTTATAAATCATAGAAAGTAAAAGCTTCTCTTTCCTCCTTTGGTCTTGAAGTCGTATTTTAAGACACGGTACACTTTTAAATCTAAGCAAATACCTTTGGTTGTTGCTTCAGAAGTGTTTGGGATTCCCTACTGGCAGCACAATTACGTTTAATCAATAGAATTTATGTACACCAGTGTTGGTGGAACCATTTTTTAGATGTACTCTTCTGTGCTCTTTTTTTGCAGGTCTAACACCTTCACAAGTCTTAGTGATTTCTGAAATAAGTAGCTATGGGGAATAATTGCCCCTGATAGGCTCTGAGGAATTTTTCATTTTACTCTTTTAACTTAAGCAAAGCAAGGAAATATACTTTTCACAAATATGTTCAATACAAAAACTAGAAAATAATATATATTCTATTTGTTTTCAGCTACTCCAGAGTTTATTTGCCCTTGATAGCTAGTGGTAGAAGTGTGAGGGTAGTCACACTTCTTTTGCATATAACTATAGTTCTGAATTTGAACTCTACTTTTTGCAAATGCTCACATACCTTCTTCTGCTTTAGTGAGTATTCCTGTGGCAAATTAATTGTGTGAGTGTTTGAACATACCACGGTAGGACATGGAGAACAAGAAGCATGTAGACACAGTTGCAATGTATTGCTTTTAAAAATTGAGATGGAATGTCATTCTTTTTTTTTCCCAAATTACTTGGGGGAAAAAAACCTCATAAAGTCCAAAGCCATGTCCCTCATGGCTCTTATGCAATTCAGAGTTACATGAGTCATATACATTTCATGTCTGGTCGTAATGTACAAAGTAAATATTTCAAGTGTAAACAATATAAATAAATATATATGTTTGTTAAATCCATATCCCTTTCCTTTTAATGGAATTCTGTAGATAGAGGTTGTGGATTTTTGTTTGTCTGTACTTAGAAAGTACTTGGTTTACAAGTGAAAGCTTCTCACATTTACATAGACATTTCTTTCCCTATATCTATGAAGTTCTTACAAAGAGCGTAGGTGAAGGTTTCTGTGACTATTTTACAACTGGGAGAAAGAAAACTGTTTAGTGTCTCAGTAGAGCTGATGAACAAAATACATATATAAACATTTATATATGTTTATGTTATAAAAAGGTTTACCTACATTGAAAGGTGCTATATATCCCATTCTGAATATATTAATGTACTTTATGATGTATGACTTTGTCATTTTATTGTTTTACTTTGCAAGTCAAATAGCTGTTCTATTTCCAGTATCATTTAATCTCAGACATTGGCAGGAGGAACACAAAGCTCATTTTCAATGTGTCAGTGTGCCTCCATTAAGGATCACCTGGGTAATTACTAGTTTCCAGGACACAAAGAGAAAAGAGACAGTATAAAGAAAAATGTTTGTTCCAATTCCCTGAACCTGTACATGCCTGAAATGTGCTGCTAACATGGAAAATGTGAACACTGCAGGTTCAAAGGAATGACCATGGAGAACATTTTCCGCTGTAGCCTAGAGTGTGTTTTTTCAAGTAAGTGGTTGCAGATAGTCACTGTCACAAGTGTCATGAGGACAGCAAATCAGCCTCCCCAAGGTTGTTTCTCGTAATATCTCTTGTCCCAGGACATTCTCAGCTGCACTTTGTTGGCCCAACTTTGCTGAAGGAGTGAGGTGCATTAGACTTGCATGGGAAAATCCTGATGCCATTGAGATAAATAAGAGTTCTGAGGTGGATTTCTCTGGAGACAGGATTTCACATTTTGCATGGTGGTCCCAATTATGGCTACATTAGGAAATCTGAGTTGCCAATGTTGAGCTCAAGGGTTTTGGACTGAGAGCTATTGGAGCTTCACCTCAGATTTTTAAACATGAGTGTAGTCTATATCACTTGTAATGATATAAAGAAATGGTTAACTTAGATTTGAAACACTGGGCTGTGTTTGGGGGAATTCAATTAAATCAGTTCACTCTGTAACTCTGAAATGAGATATGATTATGCTAAAACCTTTTTAAAATTAGTCCTAATCTCAGCTTCCTGCTTTCTCATCATACTGCTGTTCCTTTGCCTGTCAGAGACCGTGAGTCTCTGGGACCTCATTTATAGTACTGCTTCTGTGGCCTCTCCTAAACTCATTTATATTTCTTGCTCCTGTAGCTTCTCTCATATGTCTGTTATTATTTGTGTGAAGTAGCTCCTCTTTTATTTCAATCATTCCAGAAAATTCAGCCTTTCAAGGGGGGTTGGAGAGGAGGGAGAGCACCTTCTATTTTATTGTGCTGTTTTACCATTCACCTTATTTATATTTTTCTTCTCAGAAAACCAAAAGGGATGTAAATAACTTTGATCAAGACTTTACACGAGAAGAACCAGTATTAACACTAGTGGATGAGACAATTATAAAACAAATCAATCAAGAAGAATTTAAAGGGTTCTCTTATTTTGGAGAAGAGCTACTGCCATAGACAAGGTTAGGCTGACGGATGAATGATGCTACAAGAAGTGATTCTGAAGAGATCATCAGATTACTGAGACTCAGTAGATCAAGAACTACTTCTTCTACCCTGAGCCCATATCCCAAGTTAAAGTATATATTTATTGGTTTTTTTCCTTTAATCTTCTGACCTGAAAGCACTCTTAATTTCTGTCTCACAAAGCAATGCAAAATAATTTTGTATCAGAAATTGTGGATGTAACACACTGCCGTATATTTGCAACTTTTCTTTTATTCCTAAGAATAGGAATTCCCAGAGGACAAAATTGCATCTTTACCATAGAAAATGAAGCTCTGCTATTGAAAGCAATTTAGCAGACCACATTCTGTAATCATCATATATAATTAAACTAAGAAAGTGAGAACTGTTTCTTCTGCAGTGATGGTTATGGTGAGATTTGTACTCAGATGCCCTTTGGAAAGCAAAGTCTGCCTCATGGAGGTGTAATCCTTAATTATTAATTTATTGTGGAGAGGTACAAACTATGAAGTTATCCAGAAAAAGGAGCACATCAATTAAGGCTTTCAGTGAATTTCCTCATACAATATACAGGAAGCTCTTAGGAATAAGAGAAAACATAACTGAAATTTTATTTAAACCAAGAAACAGATGCTACATGGATAGATATTAAAGGGCTAAAGAATAAAAAAAGCCTACAGTACTTTAACTCAGCTATATATAGCCATTTTACTGTTTTTCAGACAATTTGTGTACTATCCATGTTACCAAATGTAATATCCTTTAAAATGAACCATTAATGTGATGGCAAGCTTACAAATGTTTACAGTTAATTTTATGTAAAAAATTGACCATAAACATTATAAATTTGCCTTTTCAATAGTAGCTAAGTTGGTAAATAATTTTTTATTTATATTTATTTTCTCAGCAGTGTGTTACTTTTGCACACTTTTACAAAACCATAATACTACTGTGTTTGTTGGGTTTTATGTTTAAAATCTAAAGAGAAATCTGCTTTTAGAAGACACAAAATAAGGCTACACATGCATTATGTGGAGATGTGTTAAAGAACTGAAGATCAAACATTCACAAACTGACATTATTGAAAGTTGTAAATTGATAAATTTTTTGTGTATGAATTGAAATGGTAACTCATGTGGACAATATTACTAATGTGAAGTTACCTCCTGTAGATACGCTAACAGTGTTATGTACTTATATTTCCAGGAGTACCCTGTGATTTGGTTTTGGTTTTGGGGTTTTTTCTTGGGTTGTTTTTTTTTTTTCCCTGTTTTCTTTTGTTTTCTTTTTTTTCTTTTTTTTTTTTTTTTCCTGTGTGTGTGTGTGTACATGTATCGCTGAGGTCATTTTATTATATATTTTACTGGACTGAGTGAGCGGTCATTGGAATCCATTTTAATTGTTGCACATGGATTTCCAGCTGCACAAAAATATATATACTTGTGATTGGCAAAGTGGCACTAAAGAAGCTTTTTTGCCTTTTGTACAGGTGAGATTTTGTATATAGTGTTTGCTGCAAGGCCTGTGGAATTCATTGAATATAGAGGTATCAACTGCTGCATGTTCAGGCATACTATTAAAATGTTAGTCTATGAAAGAATAATTATAATAATGTCCATGTGCAATACTCTTGTATGTGTATTGGTTCAAGTTACTGTCAGAAAGATGAGGTTTTTGTTATAAAAGATGTAGACATATATTAAGCTATACTAAATCTCTTGTATAGTTCTCTTCAACTCTATTATGACATGATAGAGCTCGGAAAGAGAAAGGAATGTTACAAATCGTGGTGGACAAAGTGTGAATCATTGGCTTTAAGAGATAATCTTGGTCTCAAGCAGATGAGTTAATTTGTGTCAGTTTTGTGTCTGGCTGCTCACAGCCTGTTACTGATGACACCATTCAGTTCCATTTTGTTTTGTTTTTAAAACTCAGGTGTAATTATTATATATATTCTTATGATTATTTCAAAATATTAAATATTATGATATATCAATTAACGTGTTGTCTGGCCTACAAGTGTAATAAGGATCAAGCCTTTAGTTTAATTTAATTTATCTTCAGTAATCTTTTGTACTGGGAAAAGACTAGCTTCTGGAGCTGAGTACCAGCACAGAAACATCTTAATGATTGCATCATCTCAATGTTTAAATTTCTTTCTCTCTTAGAAATATATTGTAGAGCTGCCCATCAATTTGTGTCTCGCCACTGGCTCTTTTTATTTCTCATCACGGTTAGCTTTTGACATCCAGGCAAGAACTGATCACAATGCTAAGGCATTCTTTTCCATGGGTGAGTAGACTGCTAGGAAGGCAAGTTATGGGATCGTGCACTACTGTTTGTCCAACAAGGGGCCTTTACACAGAACTCTGAGCATTTATTTTGAAGGAATAAAAGCATCCCATAAAACTACTGTGCACAAGCTATGTAGTCTGTATTCCCCTTTCTAAAGTGAAGATAATTAGCAAATGTTCATATGTCAAGAGGCCTCAGAGCCTGCAGTGTTGGGTAGGATGCTAAGAGAAAAGTGAAGGAGAGAGAAACTATTGCATGGGCAGATATTTCTTCAGTATAGATAGTTAGATCCTCTCTGCCGTGGGTTTACATCAGAAGGTCTGTCTGTTACCTTGAACATTTTTTTAAAGATAACTCTTAAAAAAGGACATTCTGTTACATTTCTGCCTGTTCTGTAGAATCTTTTCTGTTCCTTCTTTGTAAAATGAGTGCAAAATGCCAAAAATATTATTAATAATAATAATTATAAAGAATACATTGTTTCTTGGTTTTCCTCCCAAACAGACTTTAAAAAATGAAAATAAGTTTTTCTCCATAGGGTGAAAAATAATTATCTCGAAAAAGGCTTAAAATTTACCTCTTTTTAAATTATGTGCAGAATAGTTCTGGCTAAATATAAAATGTATTCAGTTGGGGGGGTAGGTTTTTTTTTATTGTGAGGATTTATTTGTACAGAATTTTTTTCTTATGGATGTAATTTGAATCTCTTGCCACTCATTAGTGTTATTTCATCGTAAACATTATTACTGTGCCAAATGTACTGTATTCAAAAGGATGTGAATGTGTATTGTTTTGGAACCTAATAAATACAATGATGTTAAATCTTATTTTTTCCCCAAACTTTTCCTGAGTATTTCCTAATGAGGAAGAAAGAAAGAAAGAAAGAAAGAAAGATGAAGGATGAATATTTTTCCTGTTACTTGTTTTACGAAATTTCATGAGCTTGTGTTTTAGGAGTGGACATTTTGCAAAGGAAGGACTTGCTAACAAGAGACTCACCTGTGAACCACTAAACACTCCAAGAAAAACACAGGTAACAGTGTGTGATCACTTTTTTTTTTTTTTTTGGGTAATACAACGTTATCTCAAAAGCACCGTGCAGGTGAGCTTGTGTATTTTTTCGGTTATTAGCTACATCATGGTCACTGAGTTCTGACTGATTACAGCATCCTGCTTAGCTGCATTGTTAAAACTCATTTCAGTAGGGCCCTTTGAGTACAAACACATTGCAGTGCTTTAGTCTCTCATTGGATTGAATAGAGGGATTAATAGTATGCATAAATTTAGTTAAGGATCACAGAGCTTATTAAATTATTCATTTAACTTAATATGTCAATATAACATTGACTGAAATGCTTTATTATTCTATCATACTTCAATTTGCACCTTAAATATTTTTCAGTTCCATGGTCTGAAATTCTTAACTTCAGTAGATCAGCTATCAACATACTCTGGCAGTAAAACCTGTAACAATCTCCAGTTAGTATACCTAAGTAGTAGGTATACTAACTAACTTTTTTAAAAATTAAAATTTTTAGTTGTGTTTTCTGTTCAAATTGCAGCTTTTATGTAAACCTCCACTTTTTTTTCTTTACGCTCAAAGTTGCTCGATGTGTTTGGTGCCTATGAGCATACTCCAGTTCCCGTGTGTTGACAGCATTAGCATAATCATTGTCACACAGATTTTACCAGTTAAACAACCATGTAACTTGGATTTTCTGGCTGTGTGTTGCAGCCTTAGAAGCATATGAAAGCTTCATCTCACAAACAATAAGTAACACTGGTCTCCAAAAAGACCAATTCATATCATGTTTTCTTGTAATGCTGTAAAACTGATGTCTATTAAGAACAATTTTTACCCTTTCTGATGGACTGCAGAATTTAGGAAGACAACAGTCTTTTGAGTTGCAGTCTCATCGGCTATCCATGCTGTAAATGTGGTACTAAATGTTCAGGAAGAGAGTCTCAGCAGGAAGTATCTGGCTGCTTCTGTGGCCTTCCAGACACAGGGGCTGTCAGATCATTTCATAATCAAAAAGATTTTTAGCCTCCTGGTGGTCTAGTCAGTTACATGATGAAATCAATATGAAACTTTCTTTTGATTAATTTTGATAATCAGTTTTGAACAAGCTCAGCTTCTGGCATGCAAAACATTCTATGGGAAACAGCTACAGAACTCAACTAAAAATTGTTAAAAATTATCTCTATTTGTTTATTCTGACCCAATCATAAGTCCACTTTATGCTGCCTGAGTCTTTGTTTGAAAAGGAATAAATCACTTTTTGCTATTTTTTTGCTATTTGCACCTTTTTTCATACCACCCAGAATTTTATAGGTCACTGATGCATCCTCCCTAAGCCATTTCTCTTTCAGACTGAAAAGTCTTGCCCTGTCTGTCAAAAGGCTTCATAAAGACACATCCCATATTTTTGGTCATCTGTATCAACTTTCACTGAGTATTTTCTAGTTCTACTGTATCCCTTTTGAAGACAGGGAGTAGAATTACATGTAATTTTCAGCTGTGGATGCAGTGTGGGTTGTTACAATGACTACTGTGTTCTGTTTTGTTTTCTGTTACATTTTTACATTTTCTTTTCTTAATCCAAGTTTGTTCTCAATTATTTCACAGGCTGTCCCAGATTAGTGTCAGTTGTAAATCTAATATGCATGCTTTCTGTCTGATCATCCAGTCATAATCAAAACAGGTTCTGTCCAGGACACAATGGAAAATATGTTAAATAGGAATTCAGCAAGTTGCAAATTGCTCCTTGGTGCAGACTTCCCTTTCAGCAGTAAACTTCTGATGATCCCCATCTCAGTATGGTTTTCCTGTTGTTCTCATACTCCTTATATATAGCTATGTTTAGACTGTCTTTCCCTAGCTTGCTTACATTGTATGCAACAAATATTTTTCCAAAATTTTAGATACAGGACATGCTCTACACCCCTTCTATCAATACAAGATCCTACTGTGTTCTGTAGTATCTCTTCTTTTGACCTGTTAGCTGCAGTGAACGGGAGAAAGATAAAAGTTTTCTTAGCACATGGGGAAAGTGCATATATGTGTGCCAAAAGAGTTTCCACTCTATCTTTCCTTTTACCTCATCATTGCTGTAGAATCAGGAGTTAAGAGCAACAGCCTAAGCTGAAACCCAAATTGCCACTATAAATATTGTGAAATGATTATGCAAGACCGTTCAAAATTTGGAAAAGCATTAAAGAACTTAGCGTTTGTACACAGATGTTTAATCCTTGGAAAAAAATCAATTAGAAAGAAAGTCATTGACCTGGAGTCTATTTCTGATCTGGGCACTGGATTGAGAACTGAATTGGGCATTGCATACATTTGTCACCACCATTCAACACTACCAGTTTGATCCAGTGTCTTGTGTACTGAAGGAAGCAGCCTGAAGATAAGACTTGCAGCCACATCAAGAGTCAGTGCTGGGCTGACGCTCATCTGTGCAGATGGACACTGTCATTCCTCCAGACCTCTTAAGACAAAACGTTACACAGAGGTGCCATGCATCTAGGATCAGTGTCACAGAGAGGGAAGTAAGGAACAGAAGTCCTGCCTTTGGACTGCCCAAGCTGTTAGGTTAATTGGGTCATCTTATGTAGCTGTTCCCTTGAAAACCTTTCAGGAATAGGCCAGATACTCCTCGAGTGACAGTAATGCACCTCTGCTCAGACATCAGATGGTGGCTGTTCCAGAGATGAAGACACTGGAACATCAACATGAAGAAATGTGTCTAAATGTCAGAAATGTACTTGTTACTGGCACTTTCCCATAGCAAAAAATGAGTACAGCTGCCTAAGCAACCCCCTGGTTTTCATTGACACAAGTGGTTTGGAGCTTGAGGCTTCAAAATTGTGCAAAGAGAGAGATATATTATGGCTATTTTGCTAATCAGCAAACTGAAATTATGTGCCATGATGATGATTTTCTTCTTGTTATGTTAGTATAAAGTCAGCAGAAGCACTAGGAAAAGAGTATGGGTGAAGCTCATCAGTGCCCTAATTGTCCTGGTGTTTTTAAGCACAAGGTGTTTTCAAAACTGTGCTTTGGTAAATACCTGCTGGTGGTCTCCTGTGAAAGGGCGTCACAGCTGCTTGGAGTCCCCTTCAGTCCTCTTTGCAGTCACCAGTGGTGGCCATTCAGGTACAGCAGTTGATGAAGGGCTTTAAGCTAACAGGGAGGAGGTTTAGATTAATTATTAGGAAGAAATTATTTACTGTGAGGGTGGAGGCACTGGAAAAGTTTTGGGTGCCCATCCCTGGAAGTGTTCAAGGCCAGGTTGGATGGGACCCTGAGAAACCTGGTCTAGTGGAAGGTGGCCCCGGCCCATGGCAGGGGATTTGGAACGAAATGGTCTTTGAGTTACTTTCCAACCTAGACCATTCTATGTTTCTGTGCATAAGGGAGATGGAGGGGGGTTGTTTTACAATGGGATAAGCTTTTTATGGAAATGGCCACACCCAGGCAAAATTTGAGAACCTCTGTGTTCTATGAAAGCTATTTACTCAGAGTCTTGGTACATCAAAAAAACATTTTTTGTTGATTTTTGGTTAATGAGCAGTGAGAAATAGGCAAAGATATCAGGCCCATGAAGGCATATTTTTCTAAATAATGATATGGTTGATTAAGGTGAGGAGATTGAGGGTCAAAGAGATTATGCAAATCTCTCTTAGGTAAATGTTTATGTTAGGGCGGGGATCACTGTCTTGTTTAGAAGCAAACTTAGGACCTTTAATCTTTGCTTGCTGGAATAATATGGAGACATTTTTCTTTGATTAAATTATATGTTAACCCCTTGCATGCTAGTGCATTGGAGCTACACTGTCATTATCCTTCTGTAAAGAATAGGAGCTTGACTTCCTAGGTCCTGAATTCTGCAGGATTGAGGCCTGTTCATGGTTTATGATGCTGCTCTATTGAAGTACAGGGTTGTACAAAATCCCTCAAACACCACCTTCTAGCTGCTGACCTGCACCCCTGGGTAACCCCAAGATCCATTCTCCTTGAGTTGTCTCACTGGTAAACTGGTGTCCTAGAGCAGGGTTTATACCAGACTTCTGCAATTTAAATTTAGGGGCAACTTTTTAAGCAGCTGTCATCATGAAACTGTGTTTGGGCAGTCCGAAATACATGACGTGTGCTCCCATTGAAAGCATCTCTGCTCCTAGAGAGAGCCTGCTAAACTCATTGGTGTGTTCAGTCTACCAAATATGGGCCAAGAAGTGCTGATCCAAAGTCCACATTACAGTGAGTTCCTCTTGTTGCCTGCGTTGTCATCTCACACTGCAGGTACAAGATTGCTGTGACCGTACATCCCATTGCATGTCACCACCAGCGCTGCCTTGGTCAGGCAGCAGCTGCACAGGTGCTGGCTTTGGTAGGAGAAGAAATGGGAAACTGTGCAGAAGACCAATCTTCTGACAAGGTAAAGGGCTACAAAAGCGGCATTAAACCATCAGTTTTTAACACCACCAGACAGAATCTCCTTTCTCTGAAATGAGTCAATTTACATACAACACCCTCTAAATACACCCCAGCCACTGGCCTTATACAAGGCCTGCACCAAGTGGTGAACTGCCAAGAGGCTCAGCTCAGTGACATTATCCTGTTTCTAACTTGCTTACTCAGTGAAAAAAGCAGCACACTGCAGGAGCATTTTGTTCTGGGTAATATTGCTGCCATTGTGTGTTTGGTTGATAAACTGAGAGATGATCTCCAGCTGCAAGACTTCCAATGCATGAGCTTTACTGATGTTTTTGTTCTTGTTAATTTTCCTGCCTGTATTGGAAGAAGAGTCTGTGAGATGAAGAGGAGTGGAGAGTATTAATTTTCATTTACTAAGCTGTCTAGAAATAATTTGAACCACCCACACAGCTGAACAAGTAGATTTCAGAGCCAGGGAGGTTATCAACACAAATAAAAATGCAGTTGTCATGTAGTTTAGACACTATGCATGGGCAAAAACCTTCTGGTATATTACTCATGCAAACTGAAAGTATTTCTATAACCTCTGACCCTGCTTGTAAACAGCAGATTCCAGGAATTCTGCTGGAAACCATACATTAGTAAGGCAAAATTTTACTTAGCAATAAACATGCTTCCCTTAGTGAAAGAATCTGGAAGTGGAAGAATGCAAGACCTTGAGATGCACTGCTGATTGTGGGGAAACCGCTGAGGCCATCTCCTGCCTAGCAGCTGGGAAAACACCCATCCTGGTGGAGCTCCCGGTGGAAATCTGTAAACCAGACATGGCTCTTGTGCATGAGCACCTCGTTAACATCCTATCAGGCCAGCACAGGCAGGGGTGAGCACACACCATCAAAGCTGCCTCTGGCATGAAATGGGAAATCATCGGAGGAATTCCGAAAACTGAGTGGACAACAGGATGGATATTTTAATGGCAGCAGGAGGATGGAGAAGCAAGTAGGTGAGAATGGGAAAGACAGAAAACACAGTAGCAGTCCAAAATTAATAGTGGTCTGGGATCTGGAGAGGTTTCCAGTGATCATAGAGAAGATTGCTGAAAGGTGATGGAGGAGGAAATGTGAATTTTGCATAGGAGCTAAACATAGGAGGGAACAAGAAGAATTCAAAGTGTATGACTCTGCTTCAAGGATGTGAAGCACAAGCAACTTTTAGAATAACTAGCATGGGTCCTCTTACCTCCACAGTGCAGCTTCATGTTCAGGCATCACCCTGGGAGCTGAGGGAGGGAGATGGCAATCAGCTGAGAACTCAACATGGCTGCTGATTACATCGCCAGGAGTAAAGAGTGATCTCCTTTAAAGCTCATCCAGGGGGTCATGCACAATTTCACCTATACTGGAGGTGCAGCTAAATAAAACCCCAAAGGTTGTCATGCCCATGAGAATAAACCACATGGTCTATTCAATGAGGATTACAACTCTGCCATCATCTCCTTTCCTAAAGTATGTTCATGGGGTTTTTGCATTCAGCCTTTTGAAGAGAAGGGCATCCTTTTTTAATCCAGTACAATGTTTTTGAAGCACTGCAGAAAACTCAAGTTTCATAGCCTATGTGATAAATTGTAGGGCAGATAGTACAGTGGGGTTCTCTACCAAAAAAAAAAAAAAAAAAAAAAAAAAAAAAAGTGGAGATGGATTGTTCCAGCATGAAATAGAATTAATCTCTTCTTGGTAGTATATATTGGTGTTGTGTATGTCAACAAAAGTTAGGGAGATTATCAGGTAAAGACTTACAATGCCTGTTTATGGCTGTTAGCCCACTGCCATCATGCTGCTGCCCCAAATGGACACACTGACTTTTTCAGTGTTGTCCTTCATGTGCATTTAGCTATGCAAGAAAAACTTCTCATCTATTAAAGGCAATAAAGCAAAACAAGGGAAAAAAAACAATAACCAAATATGAGGTCTATTTAATAACTAATTAATTTCTGTGTAGATGATAGAAATAAAGGCTAAAGCAAGTATTTTCTATATTTAGAGTATATTTTAATTTATCAACATTCTGACTTCTGTCTGAGTGCTCAGTTTTTCAGAACAGAAATTTTGAATAATTTTACTGGTAGATCAAGCTAACAAAAGGGGTACTTCGCAAAATTTTGGTTTTTAGTCCAGAAGGTCCTAGTTGCAGTGTCCTGTGACAGCTAGGCCAGCCTGTCAGCCCCTGGTGGCTGAAAGAGGTAAGGATGTCCATCCTTCCCTGCTCTCGGCCATGTGATCCCAGCTTTGAGGGCACCGTGAGCTGGGATTCAAGTCTGCTGGATGTGCAAGGTGCTGTACTCCATTTCTCCTCTTTGCTTATCAGGGCCCTGAAACTCCCTTAAGGGAAATGGAGTAGATCTGAACTCACTCTCATATTTACAATGTGTAGAGCCTATCTAACACACTCCCTGCACAAAGAGGGCAGTCACCCTTCCTGCCTCTTGGAGTTTCCTGTTTGCACTGCTGGCTTTGTGCTGGCTCTGGCAGTTCCCTGTCTCTTTTGAGGCTATCCAGCTTGCTAACCCAGCTTGAGATAGGAAACACTCACTTTTTTCATGAAGGACTCTGCCAATTTAGAAGGCTAAATTAGTTCATAAAAGGGTCAAGTGTACGCCAGACAATCGAAGGCAAGCAGTGTGGTTGTGGAACTGGAAATGCCAAGATGGCAGAAGAGGAAGGACTGTTCATAGGGGTGGTGGAAGTAGGCACTTCATTTCAAGTCACTTTACCATTTCTTAACGGGCTCAGGGTACACCATTGCAAAGGTGAGAAATAGCTAATGGGCAATCCTGTGCTGCAGGAAACCATGCTGATGAATCAGTGGGGTGTTGTCCTTTCTTGGAATCAGTGCTGGCCTGATGAATTATCGGATGCTGTTGCTGAAAATGTAGTGGTTCAAATGTAACAATTGAAATGAGATATAAAATAAAGTTCTTGAAAGGCATATTAAAGAATAAAAAAGCACTAATAAGAAAGCCCACAGTTTTCAGGGGAAATTCAATAGTAAATTAGGTTAAAATACAGAAGTTAAAATTATTCACCCAGTAAAAGTGAGGAAAGAATTTCCAGTGGTTGTAGAAAAGAGTGTCTTGTCCTCAGGCAAGCAGCCTTTGTTACCTCCAGGGCAGTAACCACTCTTTTCCCATTTGAACACCAAGCTGGGTGTGACCCAACAGTGTAGCCCCTGTAGGCTTCACACTTGGACCAGAATCCAGAGTCATGCTAGGGACTGACTGTATGACCACAGGCACACATCCCTGCTGCCCTTGCTAGTCTCCCAAAGGGCTCTAACAGACTTGCAGAGGTGGCACAGATCAGGATCCACTCTCCTACGTGCTGGCTGTGGAAATAATTAATTATAAGGGCAACAAAACTATAACATTATAGTAAAGGAGATTTGTGGCTGGGTTGTTTTGGTTTTTTTTAACAGATATTCTTTTATTAATTTTCAAGGACGGCGGCTCCAGGCAGATGTCATAGATCAGTTTGTGCCTCTGCAGCAATATTTAAAGAAATTAGCATGCTTAGTGTTTCACCAAAAGAGATGATGAACTAGCAATTACTTTGCTGAAACTTTGTTTTGTTTCTGTAATATCCATGGGCCAGGATGGAGATTTACTAACACCCTTTGCAAGCCATCAGCCCAAAGCTCAGCTACAGCCTTGGCTAGTATGATGATGGAAGGTTGGATCCGACTGTTTCAAGCAAGAGAACTGAGAGCCTGGTCTGTGAGGGGCACAGCATCCTCAAGTCTCAGGAGAAAATAGAGTGCTCAAATTCACTGGAGTGGAGGCAAACAAGATGTGAAATTCAATGCATCCATGAGCTCTGCAAAAGTACTAAGTTATTTGCAGCCCAATCTCCTCAATAATGTGTAAATTCAAAAGTTAGAAGCACTCCCTCTGACTGTTCTGTGTGTGCCTTGCTTTGGGTTTTGTCCATTTCTGGCTATTTTGCCACTGATATTATTGATTTCTTTTCCCTTCAACCTAATTTTGTCCCTTCCCTGTCCTTCTATTTTTTTCCCTCCAGTTCATGTCAACATCTGGAGATTGAGCTGTTGAGTGAGATTTCATCCTATGTTGGACAGTTTTACCCATTGACCCGGTGCCTGCTGTGACTTTGGCTAAGATAATACAATTCATTCAGTGTCATTCACAGCAGGAGCAGAGAAGAAATTGTTTCATTCCAGGAGCACAGAACAATGATGATACAACCAAAACCAAATAAATGTAAACACAGAGCACTGGTTACCCACCAGCCAACATTTAATGGAGGTGAAAGGCAGGATGAATTTTCTTGGTTACCATCATCTGCCAAAACACACCCTGAAAGAACAGACACCCAATGTTGTGATTTGAAAGTTTCAAAACTTGTGATCCAGCTATTAATATCCCCCAGACTGTAAATCACAGCTCTTCTAGCCTGCAAAATGATACCAGCTGACTGCAGGCTCAGAATGAGCAAAAAGAATTGCATCAGCCTCCAAAAACAGTACAGTAATTCATCTCTTTGATTTGGCAAAACATTTTAATAGGTACAAACACGGACTGAAAGCAAATGCTGGCATTCTGCCTTGTTTTGCTACCTCGCACCCCTTTTCTTCCCCACAACCCCTTTTCCTCCTCCTGCAAAAAGTAAGTACATTAAAGGCAAACAGATTTACCCAAATTACAATCCTGCATGTGAGCCAGCCAGTTTTCATGGTATTGCAGTCAATAGCATGTGCTCTTGGAACACACCACTTTGGATATCAAAGAGGGATTTGATCAGAAGGATTTGTTCTGAGCAGCAACATTTGTCCCTCGGTTTACTTTGAAAGCTCGTTTCCATGCACAATAAAAGGAGCAATACACTTTTGTGCAACTGCTACCCAACACCCACACTGAGTGATTATAAGTGAAAGGAACTACTGATTCACTTAGTCATCTTCTGTCACAGATGCCCAATGACCAAACACTAATCGAGTCTTTGAAATCTTTTTCAAAGTAGATCTATGCAAACAGGAGGGGAAAAAAATTTCTCCAAATACTTGCGGTTTTGTTGGTAGCTGCTGTGACTACTGATCAGTCCTTTGCTGTTCTTTGGAGACGAGAGATGTGTGTCGAGATTCACAGTGGAAAGAGATGAACTGGCCTTGCAAACTTCCCCCTAAATTAAGAAATCCATATTAATACAGCAACTTCTAATGAAAAAATACATTGTGAGGATTTTATTCTCTTGATGGTACTGTATATCATGGAAATAAAGAACAGGCCAGATTAAGTCTCCTGCTAGGCTGGTTGCTCAAACTTACGAATTTGGGACCAGAAAGTCTCAAATACACACGCCCCAAGTCCTAATGTACTTGTGCTGTAAATACTCCAGAACCCTCAGAAAAGCAGCTGAGCTTGATAGAAAAGGGACTGTTTCAATCCCTTCTCCCCACAACTCCTGGAATAAGGTCAACACTCCACTATAACTCTCCTTTTTTCTTGGGACCATGAGAGGAGGAAAATACTAATTCTTATCCCAGGGGAGGATGTAATACTAATATCTTTTCAGGGGAGGATGAGAAGCACCCTGCCAGTTGGTCTGCTGTTTTTAGATGACTGGTGGCTGTTTTCCTGCTGGGTCATTCATGCTACTCCTTCTGCCAGTTTGTGCTGCAGGTGGAAACCCAGCAGCTGATTCCTCTGCAGGATTTGAGTGTTTAGGCCTGCCTTCCTTGAGTATGAACCCTTCTCTCATGCCCTGAGCAGAGGGAGCCTGGAGCAGGGTGAGGTCAAGTACGTGCCTGCTTCACAGGGGCAGGTCCACAGCAGAGCTGGGCAGCCGGGCCAGCATTCCAAGCACTGGTGGCATTCCTGCACTGGGAAGTGTAAAGGAGAGGTGAGCTTGCTAGAGACCTGAGAGCTCAGTTGTGAACTGAGTAAGTGAAGTCCTTAACAATGTTATTGGACTGCAGTGCTTGGGGGCATCTAGACAAGACTTAATTGTGTCTTATCCAGTGAGTTCTTGGTCATGTCCCTTTTTATTTTTCTCACCTTCCTGTGCTTTTCTCTGGCCAACTGAAATTTAAAAGCTACAAAAAGAAGGATTTTTTCCTAGGATCTAAAATTGCATGATTATTTTTCTCATTGTGAATATTAATATAGCTGATATCCATCAAATTTACTGGCTGCTTGACGTGTCAGTGTGAATATATACAGCTCTCTTTCCTGAGGATAGCTGAAGTGACAGATGATTTCATTGTTGGGTGTACAATAAGCATAAGTACAATGGAAAAGAAGCACTGGCAATTGTTATAGTGATAAGTTTTCAAAAACATGTATTGTCATCTTTTTCTTTTGTGTGGTATGCAATGATAATTAGGAGTGGCAAAGTGAGCATCCGTTCGGCTGCTTTGCAGTGATTCAGAGTTGCTGCTCCACAGTCTGTATGATCATCTTCCAGTGTCTGACACTGCAATGTGTCTTCAGAAACCACATCTTTCTATTTCTGAAGTAGTGTGCAAAGACAGCAAAGGAGCCGCTGGTTATACGAACCAAAATCTAGCAGTCCTTACTTAGGTCAGCTCCAGATGCTTCAATTCTGTCCATGAAATATCCACAGCATCATCCACCCTGGAAATAGCCTCAGGTTAATTTTCTATGCCCTCAGTTTGTCTCTTCAGATTTTTTTTCTCTACTCTGACATGAACTTTCTGAGATGTTTCATGCCCACACCATACTGTGTCAGTAAAACTGTAATACTGCACTGACCACTCAATGACCAGCCTGTAACTGAAGGATAATCTTTACATCTCTGCTGAATTTGACCTGTATTCCTAATACAAGTCAAAATACAAAAAAACTGCTGGAAGTCCAGATATGATTGATGGGTAATTAAGTACCACAGCCCCCTTTAAATAGTAATCTGTATTCTCTGCTGATAGCCATATTTCCCACCAGCTCAGGATCCCACCATGGGATTTTTAGTTAACATGGTAGTTGCCCGAAAGTCTATTTCTAGTCTCAAAAGAAGAGCAAGCAAGTAGAAGAGAAAAAGCAGATGAAGGCATAGAGGGGCTGTAATGGTAAATGTAGATTCAAAGCCAGTAGCTGTCAGCACACTGCAATGCTCAATGTGCATTACACAGTGATGAGACGGATGTTGAAGGTGGTGTTTACAAAACAAGGGTTGATTCCTCCTGTGAAAGGTAGTCTGGAAAGATAAAGTATCAGCACAAGAATCAGATTTTGGCAGGCTGGTGTTTTGGTAGGAAAAAGATCACAACAGGAGAGGGGAGCTTAGGCATGAAGAGGTTTCAGAGAAAAAACAGAAATGAGGCACCATTTCCATTTCCCTCATTGTTTAATTTTCTCCTCAAATGCCCTGCATGCCACATCACCTGTGCATATTGTGCTCTCCAGCCTATCTCACCACCATTATCCTATATGCTAAGGAAAAGTTGTGTTCCTGGTTTTACACTCAATCCCTTAATGATTTACTCATTCAACTGCTACAAATTAAAGCTGTTTCCCTCCTTATGCATCACAGCTGTACTCAGTATTTTTTTACTACTGGGAGCAATTTTCCTTCTTGCTACCAGTAGTAAAGGAGACACCTCTTCCTACACTTGTGCTTGGGAAGTTTTTGCTCCCAGGCCTGAAGAGGGAGGGCTGAAACCTTGCTCTTTCCTCAGATGCAGGCTGTTAAGCAGCAGTGTAGAGATTGCAGGGCCGTAGGGAACTGTGCCAAAGCCACCAGCAGCAGCTGTGGCTAATGAGGGATGTGGTGTCCATGAGAGGCCCTGAGCAAGTCCTGTGGTCAGATCCTCAGTGCAGGAGGGGGTTTGGTGTGATCTCATCCCTGTCCTGGGACTGTCTGCAGCAGGAATACAGGTAAGGCAGCAAGAATTGCAGTTGGTCTTTGTGGTAGTGGTGTCAGGGATGAGTTTAAGGTGAGGGAAAATATTGTTTGTACACATGAATACTTCATGCAGGATCTGGTAAAATCCCTCCTTGTTGGGAAAGATGACTTAATTTTGGAACCTGTCAGGAGAATTCAGTGTTCCCCTGTAAAAATCCTGATGTGTGAAGTATTTCCTTGCTACTGCAAGAGCATTCTACATGGGCATTCAGGACTTCAAATGCTTTTCTAATATAATAAGTATGAGGGTTCAGGGCTGTCTGTAACACAACTGTTTCTTGTAGAAATCTTAGGCTTCTGTTGTGTTGGATCTTGTTGAAGCGCCAACTGTGTGCATGTTAAAAAAAAAAAAAGCCAGTTATTGCTACATACATGATGCCTTGTGTTTTGTGAGCTCTATGGTAGGACAAAATATGGTAAAAATAAGGCAAATTACTTTCTTGTTATGTCATGAAATTAATTTACTGATATATAATAAAGCCATCTCACGTGGTACTGAAAAAATTCAAATGTGTGAAGGCTTTGCTACACATACAGCCTTCAGTCTCTCACCTTAGTTACAGGCAACTGGCTTCCCATTTCACTTCACTATGTGTTGACACATAGGGTTATTTTTAACAGTTTTTTTCACTTTTTAAAGTGAAATTAAGAGAAGCTGATGAAGACTGAATTGCATTTCAAGAAATAGACTTTGTAGTAAAGTATGAAGATCTGATCCTTGATCTCAGCTTCTGGTTTGCTATATAACTTGGGTAAATTCCTATGTGTGTTTTGCATCAGACTGAGCCCTGTAAGTCAGTCTGTTTTGTATGATTTCAGTTGTAAAGGGACAAAAGCTATGAGATGGGATCTTCCAGCAGTAAAATAATCCTATT
This sequence comes from Cettia cetti, assembly GCA_013401135.1. Lineage (NCBI taxonomy): Eukaryota > Metazoa > Chordata > Aves > Passeriformes > Sylviidae > Cettia > Cettia cetti. The sequence continues at coordinate 35,173 of VZUI01047785.1, read as the reverse complement.
TGCCCCTTTCTCATGGAGATGATGAGAAAGCAGAGGAAAGAGCAGTAGGTGAGGATTTTGTGGGTTTTAGCAGTTCCACAGAGGCAAAGGGAGACTGGTGAGGTTAGAAGCAAAGACAAGTGGGATATGCAGGGCTGTGTTTCATCATAACTGTGCAAAAAACCCACATTTATTAGCAGTAGTTCTCTTCAAAGGATTGAAATGTAATTAATGAACAAAGGTTCATTTCTCTTTGGTTTATCCTTAGTTTAACTGCAAAGGTTTCCCTTTTGTGAGAGGAGGTGAAATGTTTGAGTGTGCCTCTGTGGTTATCCTCACAGCAGGTGTAGCACCTGTGGTAGATTGCCCTGAAGCACTTGCAGGGAGAAAAGACTAAATGACTAAAACTTGGGCTTGCTCTTGGTATAGGAGGGCACTTGTGAGGGGTCACTAATTTGAATGACAAGGAGCTTCACTCCTTGACAGAGAGTCTGTAGAAAGGATAAGGAAAGTACTAGGATTGCCTGTGATAATTCTTGGGATGAGACAGTTGTCAAGCACATAAATGAAGCAGTTCTTCTCATGAACCTCCCTTGGGTTGTTCATTGTCTGCCTATGCAGTTGCTATCAATGGGGCTTGGTGGACAGTGTCCTAAGCTGCCATTAGCTGTAGAATAGGAAAAAGCCAGGACATGGGTTTCAGTCCACCTTCTTTGCCTGTATGTTTTTCTTTTTACTGCTTGAGTTTCTTCTAGAGGTGATCGGCACTTGAAAAGATGTGGATGTCTTTGTGTAGGAATACACATGTCACAGTGACCCAGGCAGCTTGTGCTGTACTGCCACTGGGCAGTGACACAGAGGCCACCTGAACTCCTTCCAAACCTCGCCAAGGCCAGCATTTCTGTTCCACTGGGAAGCTGTGCAGGACACTGGTGGGAGAGCTTCTGTACCTGGTGATGCTGGCTTATTCCAGCTGTAAAAGTGCCTGTGAAATCAGAGTCAGTGAGAGAGGATTTACACTGATGTGCCCTGAGTCGTGGAGAGCTTATGGATGCAGCCTCTCTTACAGTTGCACTGCCTCCTTCAAGTTTAACTTTCTACCAAAATGCAACAAGAAAGTGAGATTTTAAAAGGCAAAACAACTTAGATTTCTTTCTCTTGGTCTATGCCTATGTAAATGTTCAGCTTCTTACCATTCTTTATAAGTCAATTCTGTATATTCTCATACTCATGAAACAGAATTAACTCAGAGAAAGGAAGATATCGCTGAGCAGTAGCATTTACTAAATGTCAATAAACATCTCAGCTGTGTGTCTTTGTCATTGTGACAATCTTTGAGATTATCTTTTGGAAGGATGATATAACAACTTCTTATTCTTTGAAGAACCCTTTTTGTTCTTTATTTTGGGTCTTTTGGTTTTTTCTTCAGTCATTTGGGGGTTTGGGTTCTTGGCTTTTTTGGCTTGGTTTTGGTTTTTTTTGTTTTTGTTTTTGTTTTTTTTGTTTTGTTTTGTTTTTTCACCTTAAATTTTTTATTATTTTGAGATTTAAAACATTCCAGTCCCCTAGGGTAAGGCTTCTCAAACTTATTTGGAAAAAAAAAAAAGCTCTGCAGACATCCTTATTTCAAATGCAAACTAAATGCTAGACTGCGTTTTGGATATTGCTTAGATTTGCTCAGCTTTGTGGGTGTTGCTTGCTTTACCGAGAGGCTTGAGAGTTGTCTCTCTCTTTTCCTTGTTTAATTTTTTATTCATTCCTTTGCTTTATATTCTACCTCTTTCCCTTTCCTTTATTTTTTAGGCAGCCTAGTTTTTCTCTTGCTTTTTTTCCCTACTTTCCAAACATCAAAATTGTAAAAAGTAAGTTAAAACTCCAAACTGCTTTCTCAGTGATTCTTGGGCCACTTGGTGACAACTTCTTTTATTTTCTTTATTTTTAATTTTATTTTCTGTCTTAGTCTCAATCCACATGACTGTATCTCTGTGACTAAGAGCAAGGGTGGTTCATATGTGGTGATTGGAGCTATAAGGAGAACATTAATTATGTATTTGAACCTTTGGTTTGTCACTTGCAGTCTTCATTTTGGTATGTACTCACTTTTCTGAACCAGGCCTATTCATCCCTTTGTCCCCACCTTTGTTTGATGAATCAAAAAATATTGAGAGGTGAAGTGGAGAATGATTTCAAAGGTAGGAAAATTGTGATGTTTGTCTTTATTGTCCCTTTGTGTGGTTCTGCAAAATAGGACTGGAGTGGCATCAGAGGACAAGGATACTTGATGGGGCCATGGGGTTTTGAGAGACAGAAGTTCTCTGCTCACAGTCTTGGCCTGTCTTTTCTGTTGGGAGGCAGGAGGGCTCTTGATGGGAATAACTGAGAGCCTTATAACCCAGAATTTACCACCTACATGTCCTCCTTTTCTTGTCTGGTGTTTGACAGCTTTTAGGGCTGGGTGGCAGCAAGAGTCAGAGGGCAAGGTGCGAGCTGTGGAAAGAGGCTGGGCGTACCTTTCCCAGAGATAGCTTGTTTATCCTCCCATTTACTTTCTGTTCCCATTTTACTGGTACAGAGTTGAATTATGGTGGCTGAGCCAATCTATAAATGCTCCCACATTAAAGCCAGACCTTTCTGATAGGCTCTTTTTACCTGAGTCAGTTCTCACCTGGCTGAAAACACAATTGCACGGGCAAATGCACCACCATAATGTGAATGAGAGCACACAGAGCAAATGAAAACATGAGGAAAAGAGACAAGAGGCTGTTGAAGTCAGTATCACTGCTGAGAGATGTGCCTGTCAAATCTCAACGCAGAAGTGTGATCACAGCAGCACAGCCGTGTGTGTCATGCCAGAAGCTCACCAACTGTGTCTCTTGAATGTCTGGAAAGGCATCTGTCCTCCCTTGTCGAGGCTTGTTAGCGTGCTTTGTCAAGAACATGAGAATTTTGTTATCTTCATCTGACTAGATGAAGGCAAAAGTGGTTTTTACAGTTGCAAAATGTCATTGCCCTCTCAGAAATGTAGCCCTACTGGGTAAGAGAGGGATTTCTTCTAATAACTGCTCGTTTTAGTCAAGGTACAAGGAAAATAAGGAACACAACTCACTAAAAATGGCATTGGCTGCTGTGTGTGCTAATGGCCACCTTCAGTAATTTTTATGTGCAGTCCAAATATCCATCCCAGGTATTTTGATAGCCACAGCTCAGCACAGAGAGCATTCAGCTCTGAAGAGATAAACTCTTTTTAAATATGATCTCCCTAGCAAATCCAGATGCTAAGAAATGCCATGTGTTGGGGTATACCCATAATCCTACCAATCACAAGGTATGGTGTCCTGGTTTAGAGCAAAATTGGGAGGAAACTTCCAAAGGAGTCCTCTAGAAAGCAGATTCAAGTGGCTCCTCCCCCAGCTGCTTCGGGAAAAGATTTCCTTGGAGAAAAGTGGAAAAACTCTTTCTTTAACAAGCAAAGAATTCACAAGCATAAAAAATGAATAATATGAAACAATAAAACCTCTCACTGCTCTGAAGAGAGATGGTAAATTCAGAGAGTCCTTGTCGTGGGGTGTAGCTTGGCTCGCTCAGTCTCTCATGAGTCCCTCCAGTGCTGGAAAATGCCCCATCCCAGACCCTGCTGGGACACAGGCATGAGCTCCCAGTGCTCTTCTGGGTTTTCAGTCCAGAGCAGGCTGATCAGTTCCATGAAAAAAAAAGCCACAGTCTGGGGAACTTCTCTGCCTCAGCTAGCTAAAAACCAATTAAAAACAAAGGGGAGCTCTCTCCTGCTGTCTGTGCTGCAGACAACACAGTCTGTGAGAGGGAACCTGGGGGGAGCAAGGGCAGTTTCTGCAAACAAACCCCACAATTCTTCTCCCCTCTTCACTCTTAGAACCAGTCATAAAGGTGAAGAACTTAAAATCCAGCATAAACAGAACAGATGATTGGGGATACAATCATAAAATCACCCCAGGACATTTGGTCAACAATAGCTAGAGCTGCAAAGAAATTTGGCCACCCATTGAGGTGAGATTTCTCTTACAGTATGGTCTGTGGTGGAGGAAGTGGTGGGAATGATTCTGATCCATTTCTAGTAGTTGAGAATTAGGAATACTCTCAGATAAAATGATGAAAACCAGTTTCTCTTCTTCCCTGTGTTTCAGAGATCAAACAAGCATCTCATGCTACCAAGGAAAAAGCTGGATGTCTCCTGACAATTGTTACATGTGAAAATCCTGCCACCACAACAACAAATGGGAACAGGACTCTGTAGTTAAACCATTTGAATGGGAAAGCTGTAGGGTCCATCCCCTTACTCAGCAAGCCTGAATTTCTTTTGGGGTTTTACATGAGCATAGTAGACCAAGATGGTTGGACTAGGCATCTGAGTGGACGAAAAGCAGAACCAGGGAAGTTGGGGCCAGACAAGATAGATGCCTGGTTTCTTCTGACCTGAGGCTGCTGAGAACAGATTCTCTTGGATGCCTAAGGAGAGGGGTGGGGGAAAACCTGCGATCTGTCTTCATCCCTTTTTACACATGATAATCACCAAGAACATCTTTTTCAGGTAAAGTATACTTCACTTTTAAGGAACGAAATTTATTTTCCTCTGGAGTCCTGACAATCTTGGATGTGTTGCACAGGGAAAGTAAAAAATACAGGACTTGGTCTGTCCTTTACTTAACCCATAGGATACATGAATGTGCTCCCCAAAGTGAGAAAGCCCTTTTTCTTCACGGTAGAAATGCAAATAGCCTGTACCTGAGAGTGGGTAATAATTCATCTTCTAATGTCCGGTAGGTGCTCAGCTTCCACTGAAGCCAATCTGAAACACCTCCTGGAAATAGTGTTCTACTGATTTCTGTGAAATATTTAGAAAGAGATATTTTTGACAAGAGGCCTAGGATCATAAAAGTCATCTGAAGTAGTTCCTAGAACTTTTTAATGGGACTAAACATGCTGCAGGGACACTCACGTCCCTCACCAGGATTCCATCCAAACCCTTCATGGAGCGGTGTTGTAATTGCAATATCTAAAAAAGTTGATTTAATAGCTTTTATAGCTATAGAGCCAATTGGACTTTTAAATGGGTCTTATATAAATGCTTAAATATGTTCTTATTTATTGCTGGCTTAGCAACATAAAGTTATGCGACTGCAAACTTACATTTTTTTACAATTTTTTTTTTAAAAAAAGGCACAACCCAAACTAGATCCTTTGCCAGTTGGGTATGGATCTGTGTTGGTAAACAATGGAAAGTAAACAGCAAATCACATAATGTTGCATTTGTGGGTTTGTCTCTGTTGGTGTCTGCAGCCAACTACCTTTGAATCAGGAGATAAGAGTACATGTGGTTCATGGGTGCTTACAGTAAATAATGTGACATTTGGGAATGTGATACTGCAGGCAGTGCATCATTTCAACATAATCCTTACCAGTGTTTGCTCCAGAGTACTTTTAGGATGCAGTAGCCTGTTCTGGCTACCTCCTGGGCCTCCAGAAGGTAGAAGATACAGGTTTATGTTTTAAGTTCCAGATGACACAGAAGAGGAGGGGTTAAACCCAAATTTCCTGTATCCCAACAGAGCACTCCTTTAACCCTGGCTAATCTGAAGTCTGAGTATTTCCATTTTTCATGGAAAGGCAATCTGTTTAGACATATAAGTTCAAAGGAGAGAGTTTCAGGCATTTAGGCACAAGGTTCTTTTTGTTTGGGTTTTTTTTTTAATGGTTATTATCTGTGTGAAGAAGGAGACATACATCTAGAAGATGGTTCTTAGCTGCAGTTCTTTAATATGTGAAGAAATAACAGGCAAGGTGTGAAATTTGTCCCTGCTCACAGCTGTGATTTAACTGTTCTAGACCCTTTCAGAGTTGTCTACATTATGGGGTGATGTTGTCTGTAGATGCTGGAGTGTTGATAATAGAGATGGGGAAAGATAAGTGCAACCTGACCATACAGAGCTTTGATTTCCTAGGCTTGGTAAACTTTGTTTGAAACAATTATGGGTCCAAAACAACAGCCTTTTCCTGTTACTATTTACCTCATGCATCTATTTCCAGCTTAATTAATCATTCAAAAGACTGGTCTGCTCAAATTTGGTGAGTACTGGTCACCCATCTTTACTCAAAATGAGAGCACAAGGGGACAACAAATGGGCTCTTGTGCATTCCTACAGAAAGGTCTCAAATCAGGAAAGACAGACTGCTTACAGGTGAAAGTAGAGAGTTCCACAGTGAGATAGCTGGCATGAAATCTTTCTTCCCATTCCTGAGACTTTTTGACTCACAATAACATTTTTCCTACCTGTCCTTCTGTCCCTCAGAGGAACTCGAGCACTGTGGGGCTGCTCTTGACTCTCTGCCTTCCTTGCCACCCTTTTGGGCAAAAATTGCCATGCTATTTCCCCACACACCCCCAAGAAAACCTTTTATAAAGGTTGAGCTGATGTTTTAAAGTTATCAACTTTAGTGTTTGCTACAGAGACTCCAATAATATTGTGTGTTAGTTCTTCAGTCTCAGTTTTTCTTGAGTTATTACCAGCCCTTGGATAAGGATGCCCACTTTGATCTTTAATTCAATTTGTGCATTTTAAAAAATAATTTTCTAGAGGAGGCTGCAGGAATGCATTCAGATTAAGTCTAATCTGACCCCTCTGCAAAGAAAGCATATGGCATCTTGACCAGTGATGCCTGCAGGTAACCCAGTGACCTAGTGTGTGTCTCAGAACTTTATGTGATCTGAAGATTGTTACTGCCAGCCTTTCCTTGCAGTCTTGGGTATTTAGAATTTCTAGTAGTTGTTTGGCTTTGTCTAGGAGATGGAGCCCTCTGGTCACAGTTACTCTCTTTGTATAAGTACCTGTAGATTGTAATCAAGTTAACTTTTGACCTTTTCTTTGATACCTTAAATCCCCAAATCACACTCACTGCAGCCTTGTGTCAGTTTTGTGTCATTCTTATAGACTTTTTTTTCTTTTTTTTCTTTTTCTTTTTTTTTTTTTTTTTTTGGAATGAGAACATCAAATGGTCAACCTTTTACTAAATGGAGCTCCCATGTACTAACTTGTATATCTAACATGGAAGTACCATGACCTTTGCAGTATTAATGTGTAGGTGTTGGTTTATTGAGGTAGTTAAACATTAATATTCCTGTTTCACAAACTGAGAAACTGGACCTGAGCAGTCAGGTATCTTATTCAGGGTCATGCTGGGATGCAGTGATACCTGCTCCCCACTCTGCTGGATGTCCATGGCAGTGCTACCGCTCACATCTGAACCTGGACACTTCTTCCTCAATGGCTTTGAGACTGTAGCTCTTCCCATTATATGAATGCATGTGCATTCATACATCAAAAAAGCACTAAAAATTTGTTAGAATGTTGTTAAGGCTAAGAAATCTGACATGCCAAAGAAAAAAGTCACTGTTAAGACAGGTTAAAAATTTTAACATTTTCATACATTAGGGGAATATCTCATTAGGTCAGAGCATATGCTTTAATTTTATCTTTCTGCAAATACTCCTTGCCTCATCAAGTATGCAGACAACAGCAAAGGTAGAAGTCAGCAAAAATAAAAATGTGGTCAAATATGTTAACACAAATCCAGCTTGCAATTGAGAAGTGAGCATTCTCCCTTCAAAGTTACCCTAAGAAGTGCCTTTGTTTTTGAAATATTCTCTGTAATTAACATCTAGGTTGGACTCCTGTCATCAAACTGAGGAAAAACAGATGATCTGATACATACAAGTGGAGGGGGGGTTTTGCTTTTAACAAACATATCTAAATAACTCTTATTAGACACAGGTATAACTGATGCACCAACACATATATTATTATTGAGACAGCAAAAACTTGAAGCAATGTCTAACTCAGGCTTTAGACAAGCTTGAAAATCTAGTTGGCAGTGTCTAGAAGGAGTATGAATTTTCTTACCAGGTTATGACCTTGCAAATTCCTTTATAGGGCTTGCTCTTTGTTAATATCACTGAGGCTGAGACTATTGCATTTCAATGCATCTGAATTCCTTTCCTTTGTTTGTGCCTGGAATGTGTGTTCTTAGTCACCTAGCTATTGAAGACTTGAGTGCCTTTTTGTCTCAAACCTGTCCTGGAACATTGCTGTCTCCATGGCAGAAGAGGATAGGTATGGCTGATAATATTATCTATTTTAACACTTTCTTCAAATAATGTCTCCTGAGTAGGAGGAACAGGCAGGCTAGAGCCTGCTCTTGGGTAGCTTTGTAAATTTCTGTGACAGTATTTCAGGCCCTTGTAATCACTAAGGGGCAGGAGGGAAGACTACTATTTTCTTAGTTCAAAGGGCTCCAAAATGGGTAATCCAGTTTATCAGAAATTTGGATAATTCTGTGATCAAGTAGGTTGTGCTTTGGCAGAAGCAAACACAGTTTATAAAGGCCAGTTTGTCTAATCAAGAAGCATGAGGATAGCCAGAACAGACCCAATTTAGCAAAACAATAGTAGTCACACTACTTTTTTTTAGGGTCTTATCATTGATTTTAGAGGGGGGTAAACGGAAATACAGATTCAGTTTTACTTGGTATGTATTTATACCTTTTGGGTCCCAGTAAAATGCAATTTATCAATCTGTGCTGTAATACTCACAATCAGTCTGATAAATCAGATATTTGATTCGAGCTACCAGAACAATTCCAATTAATAGGTCAGGGGAACCCCAAATATGTCCTTTCCTTCATTAACAATTCACAAAATGCAGGAAGGATAATCTCATCACTTCATGGGATATAGTTCAATATGCTCTCATAGTTGCCTCCTATCTTGTCACTAGTACGACTAGAGTCACTAGAATTTGAGTAAAGCTGGGTTTATTATTAACCAAAACTTACATTAGATGTCATTGCATCTGATTTTATTTTTGCAGTTATTTGGGTTCTGTTGATTTTTCATGAGCAAAATGCTGCCTGTCAGTGCTCATACAAAGAAATTGTAATTAGCACCAGTCGGCTGCAAACTGAAATTCACAAGGGGAGTGTGTGGCCAGTCTGTGCTCCCTGCAACCCAAAAGGTGATGCCTTTCCTATCCTGAGGGATCTGCAGGTAGGCATGCAGGGGTTGGATACTACCATGTATATGATGCAGCAGGTTGGAACTAGAAGATGCCATAAGTGCTGGCAGGGTGCTGCTACCACAGCTGGGAGCAAGACCCTTCGAGGTGGGTGCCATCCCAAACTCAAGAGTACCAGATTCTGTGCAGGATCTGTGCAACGTCCCAGGGCAGGGCTCCTCTCACAGACCAGCGGCAGAGCACCTCAAAAAATTGCATGTGCAGAGGAAGCAGGGCAGGGTGTGCAGCTTCTTTGCAGTCCTGTCACATGAGCCTGGCTGCATGGCAAAGCAAGCACCTCCTGGCTGGGTCCTGGACCAGCTCTGAACCTTTCCAAGAGGCTACAGGAATCCTCCGGAACAGCGCCAGCGTGCGTGAGCCTGGTGGTGCTGCGCTGCAGAATTGTGCCCTTGTGCAACGTGCGCTTGGTGTGGAATCGATGAAATACTACTCTGTGCAACCAGGTGTCAGTTTGTCCTTTCACAAGTTCTCAGTATCAACACTGGACTGCCAACTTCCCCCCTTACCCCCTCCTTTTGGTTATTCTTTTTTATTATTATTTTTTAGGACAGGACAGGCAGGACTGAGGGAATCAAGATCCCAGAACGGGCACAAATAGGATTTTTCTTAGAATAAGCATTCATAGTCCTTCTGTGAATGATGGAACATGCAGAATACCTCCTGGATTTTTCTCCTGCCCACCCCTAACCTGCGTGTTGGCACTGAACTCTATGTGCTCTGAGCTGGCACGCTGCACCACAGCCCTGCTCCATTGCCCCCCGGGCTTCCCCACTGCCCTAAACACAGTGCTGCAGCGCGCAGGTCACTCAGTCCTGGCACATGAGGTTGAGGAGCTGTGAAATAAGCTGTGATTCTGCCTTGTGAGATGGGAGGGGCACAGTGCCCCAGACATACACGGCCACCAGGGTGCCTATTTTTTAACAGGACAGCCAAAGTCTCCAGGCTGCTGTGAGTCAAATGCACACTTAAATGTGCCATGCTCATGTGCAGCCTGTCAGGGGAAAGAGCTTTTTCAGTGTTTGGGCTATATACATAAATAAATATGCAGAACTATCTTAAACCTTTCAGCCTCTGCTGTGTTTTATCCCACATCAGGGGAAGGAGAGGGAAGCAAAGAGATACAAACTGGGACCTGTGGCTCCTGTGTGGAAATGCACGTCGGTTTATGGTGATGGATCCCACTATCTCTGATCCACTTACCTGGGGGCAGCTGGGTGCCTGGCTGATGCTGACACTAAGTACAGCCCTGGGGAGGCATCCTGAGCCAGCCACAGCAGTTGGGGCTCCTCACCTGTCACCCCGAGGGCGGCTCATGCTGGGTGTCTCCAACTGTCCATAGAAGCCAGCCCAGGGTGAGATAGTGCCCTTAGAAACCTGGATGCTTTGCTGACTGAGAGCCCAATCTTGCTTTCAAATCTTGTATTTGTCCTCAGGGTTGAAAACCTTCTGGGGCGTGAGAGCACCTTGGAGTTCCTGTGAAGTCTGAAGTACGTGTGGCTGTTTTTGAGAGGAAGATTGCCAGAGCATGTAGCAGCTGTCTCTGGCATGAAACTACAGCAAAAAATGCAACTTATCTGTGCCAGTGACACAAAAGTATGTGGTAGCTCTTCCCAGGTTTCACCTAAGCTGTTTCTCAGAGGGAGAGGAGGGTGGATTTTGGGGTTCCTTAGGAATATGGGCTGTATCTCTGGTTGTTCCAGAGAGTTCCAGAGCTTGGAGCTGCAGCTATGGAGCACCATTACCTCCCCATGGCATCTGCTAGATCAGGGTGGGAGCCCCTCTGGAGAAAGGCTGGCATCTTGGGGAGGGGAAAATGGGTCTGTTGCGTGAGAGCTGGTGTCTTTGACTTATCTTAGTCACAGACATAAACAGCTGAAGGAAATAAGCCGGTTGATGTATGTGCTGTTGCTAAAGAGCATTCAAAATGAGAAATCTGTCTGCTTTTCCCAGGAAAGGGGAGGAGGGAGGAATCTGCTTTTCATCTTTCTTCTCTATCTTGCCATAATTTAAAAAACCCAGCAAACCAAACAAGCAAAACCCCCTCTCCTCCCATAAACAAACAAACAACAACAACAACAAAAAAAAACCCCAAACAATTCAACCGCAAAACAAAAATAACTCCTAGGACTTTAATTGTCTTTTAATACCACTTTGCCAAGCTGGATAGAAATCAGTTAAGCCCCAAAGCTATTTGAGATGAGGTACTGAGACTTTAGGTGCTTTTTAGGGTCTTGGGATGATAATTCAGGTTGGAAGGAGTTTCACTGGATCATCCACGCCAACCAACTGTGGAAGCAGGGTCAGGTATTCCAGCTTATTAAATGAGGCTATATAAAAACAAAATCAAAGCAAAAAAATCCTTTTTACTTCAAGTCCTGCAGTAACGACTGAAGACTAGAGAGTAACTATATATGTGTGTGTTTGTGTGTGTGTGTTTTCCAAAAGCCATGGTTGCCAAGGAGCAACAATTCTTTGAGCTTTTGTTACCAGTTGCACTCTTATGCCGTGACCTCCCTCTTTGGAGCAGATAGGGATGGGCTGGATCTGAAGATGCGAATGGTCTTGCCCAGCTCTTACTCTTACCTAGACAGCAGAGCCATGGCAGGACCATACTTCCTGAAATCCTGATTGCAATGTGCAAAATCCTAGTGAGGATCTCCTGGCAGAGCAGCACCATCCGTAGGGAAAGTGAGTTGCTGCAGAAAGCAAACCCTGGCCTTTCCATACCTCTCAAATCTTAGGAAAGATGACAGGGACTTTTCTGGAATAAATATAACTAGGACTATGGAGAAAAAAAGTTGGAAAATTAGATTTGTTTTTTCAATAGCATGGAAATCGAGGTGGCTTTCTGTTAACATCTGTCTTGCTTTTGCCTTCAAAGAAAGCAAGCCTTTTAACATTTTCCTATGGCGTAGTGAATCCAAACACAACAGCGACAAGCTGGTTCATGGGAACCGGAAACTGAGACGGGATAGAAAACAACATCCTCAGGGGAAAAAAAAAAAAAAAGAATGCTGCTTTCAGGGCTGCTTCTTTTTTATTTTTATTGCTGTCGGAAACAAGTGACCTACTGCAGCCAAGTAGGCTTGGGGCTAAAATTAAAGGACCTTCAGAAGGCAACCAAAATACACAGACCAAATGATGTACTCAACATGAGCGTAATAGCTACTGTGCAGTCCTTTTCCCCCACCAATGCCTATCTTTTTAATTTCTAAGGGAAAACTACTGTAACTGGAAAGTTTCTGTGCCCGGTTATTGTTCCCAAAGGAGAAAAAAAAATGGAGCAAAAGTGAAAATAGACAAGGACGTGAAGTTTAGGTGTGGACAGAGACACTAGAGAAAGATTTGATGTAAAATGGTTCTCACCAATATGAATGCAAGGATATAAAAAACAAACATTGCTGTATTTGTCTGCCATAAATTTGACAAACAACAAGATTCAGACCACAATTAGGCTTTACTTCAACCAAGATGCAGGAATTGGATTGCCAGTTTCCAGCAAGACATAGGTCTAGGAGTTGGAAAATACAGCATTGTTTTTGTGTGTTGTTCCTGCCAATGTGATTCCCCTACGAGACACCAACCCAGTAATGCCCATGTGTGCTAATGTAATCAAATGCAAAACCAAGTAAAATTGGATGTTTGCTCCAGTCAGTTTTACAGACATAGGAACAACAAAATGCAAAATTACAGGTTCTCCTCTCCCCTGTGTTTGTCTGCTCTTTCTGTGAACTCAGAAAGCCTCAGATGCTGACAGTGTGATCAATATGCTCTGACAGCTGTATTCCAATGACTTCTACATTCTTAAATTAAATAGATTTGCAACTAAACTAATACATGCAAAAGGTTTTTTCCCTCATCAGTCATAGCAAACCTTTTTGTTTTTCCTAGGAGGAAGAGCCTTCTGCATAAACTAGTGGATCAAAAATTTAGTGAAGCATTTAGATGCTTCAAATAATTAAGGTGCTGTTATTTCAAAAACTCAGGAAGGGAGATGCTTTAGACTTTTAACTTGGAAAACACCAAGAAGTGTGTCTTTAGGTCCTTTTTAGTTTGCTAATTGTGCTGCTCCCTGGAGCTCTCTATGATTCCAGTAAATAACCCCCATCAGATTTGGTTGCTAGTACCTGCTAATCTGGACTGATACGCAGTTGCTTTCCTGGCTCCTTATTTCACAGCAGAATCACTTTTTTATGGGATACTTTTTTCTCTGCCAGCTTACTTTCTGGTGATTAATTTTGTCAGATGGTTTGATTTGTATTTCTGTAGATTCCTTCATGTTTTGGACTTTAGATGAAGACTCTCAAAAATTCCCATGTCCGTCTCCCACTGCTGCTGGAGGCTGCTCAATTGGACTACATATGTTTAGCTCTTGTGAAGAAGTCTCAATCAGTTCCTGCAACCAGATTGTTGTTTTGAAGCTCTTTCCAAAGTCCTTCATGTTTGTTTACATCTTTCTGAAGTTCAGATGAAAACACTGCTGGATTGTCACTGGCCTTGCAAAGAAATACTTTTTGCCCTTCCTGAATGCAGTCTTCTAAAGACTAAACTTGTTGATTGTGTTGTTCTCATGTTGTGGTGCCTCATCCCACTGCATGAGATAAATTTGCTCTTGCTGGAATTTAATTTAAATGACACATCTTTGCAGCAGGGATAAAAGAGGACCAGCTCTGAATTTCACAATTCCATGTTACTATGTTTTAACTGCCATTTATCAAAATGTTTTCCTTCCAAATACTGTGTGTAGCTGATGTTTTCCCAGGTTTGATTCCATTTAACGTTGTCCTTTTTCCTATCTCTTTTCTGGCTTTCTTCTGTTCAACATATAATCTGTGAATGATGATTAAGATGCTATTCAAATCTACTTTCAATATAATTCAAAAAAATACTGATGAAAATTTGGTCTTCTATAACTTCATCCCTTTTCTGAAAGCACATTATGATATTGCTATTGATCCCAAAGAGAGTATTCAACCAAGAAACCTGAAAAGCTGAAGCATCACTTCTTGTTCATATACTGTATGGCATAACTAAAACCATTAGCTTTGTTCTAGACAGATCCTTACAGTATTGCTCAGCCTCAGTGTCAATTAAAGATCTTGATCTTCATTGATTTACACGGGCTCAGAGTTCTATAAGGACATTTTGTAGTCCTGTTATTTTATTTTTTTCTGCTCAAACACAAAGTCTTTTTATTAGGCTGGAATAATTGTTACAACTATTGACAAACTGCTCTGTGATCTTCATTTTCAGCAATCTAGTTGAATACCTCCTTATCTCGGGTATGTGACACCAGTGTTTAAAGAGAGGTGATCATTGCATTATTAAAGCTGTGTGAAAGTGAATTTAGCTATTAAGTAACATACAGCAAATGGCTAAAAGTGAACTTCTTACACTTGACCTGCTGAGATAGAGTACCTTAAGATTTTTTTCACCTACTCTCAGTTCACTCATTCAGCCACTTCCGTACAGAACCATATTCAGATTTTTGGGTTTTCTGAGAATCTGTTTAATAGAGAGACTGCTGAAGGTGGAAATGCTTTAGGACCAGGAATGACTGCAGTACAAAGCAACGAAGGTAGGAAGCAAACTTGCAAGGTGGTGGTTGAAGAGGCCCTGTGCTGCATTACTGCTTGTCAGCAGGCAGAGTGTACTGAGGTACCAGCAAGGGTGCACCAAGCTTTCTCAAGCCTTTTTATAGTCTTAGAGGCAGCCCATCTACAGCACCCATTAGCAGAAGATCCCATTAGGAAACTCCCAAAATGCTTATTCTGCTACATAGCAATGCAAATTTTCTGTGGTATGATCACCTTTTTTCCTCCTGCTTTGAATTTCAAAAGCTTATCAACAGCCTCCCTCCTTTTTCAGTCTCAGGATTTATGTACAAGAAAACACCTTTTCTGTTCCAGTGTGCCCGGTGAAATAGTGCTGTGCCCTTTTTGACAAGGCTGTTGCTCTTGAACTGTTCCTCTGGCTTGAAGCGTGCTTGAATAGATGTTGCATCCCAGAGCTGCCTGTCAAGGCAGAGGGCATCTGTGCCCTGATCCTCTGCCCCTTTTGGGAGAGGCACGGGGCAGAGCGTGGAGCTGGTGGTTCCATGTGCCTGCAATTCCAGACAAATTCTGGAAAAGCAGCTAGATTATATGGGATCAGCTTGTAGCTGATTTATGGTAATTTAGATTGAGATCAGGAATTGTATTGTGTTCCCTTCAGAGACAAGGGAATTTGTTGTGGTGCCTGTGGCTACTCCCAAGCCCTAAACGCTGCTCCCATGGCTAGAGAGCCTCTGCAGTTTATTTCTCCAGCGGTTTTATGAGCTAACCACACCCGCTGCTGGTTTCTACAGCACCAATTTACAAGACTGGCTGGTTTGGATGAGGAAACCCACATTTCCTGAGGTATCCCAGGGAGCTCAAAAGCCAAGATCTTATGAAAACTAACAGAAGTGGTGATTTTTTTTTTTTTCCTTAGCATTCTGCTTTAGAGCATTGTTTCTCTTTCTGTGGAGGAGGCAGCTGCAGATGCATGCTCTCAAGCATCAGGAACTTCTGGTATTGCCCTTGTTGCAATAGTTGGACTTGCTAGCCAATTGTTGGGTTTTAGTCCTGATCCCACAATATCCTTCTGCCCTAGGAGTAATCAAACTATGGTCCTTGAGTGCTTTCTCTCAGGCAGGTGAGAAGCTGGCTGGAATAAGCAGATGCATCCATCTTTAACCACAAAGGAGGAGAGGTCTGTCTCACTCCTCTGCACCAGCTGCAGGCTGCTTGGATTCTTTGAGAGGAGTCAGCCTTAATACTAGCACAAATTTATGTACTTTACATGCTGCTTTTTTTTTTTCTCAGTTTGCTTCCTCCTGGATGAATCATAGAATGTTTTGGGTTGGAAGGGACCTAAAGAACATCTAGTTCTAAGGGCCACCTTCCACTAGACAGGTTGCTTAAAGCCCCATCTAACCTGGCCTTGAACACTGCCAGGGATGGAGCATCCACAGCTTTGTTGGGCAAGCTGCTCCAGTGCCTCACCACTCTCATGGTAAAGAATTCTCTCCTAATATCTACTGTAAAATTATTCTCTTTTGGTTTGAAGCCATTCCCCTTGTCCTATTGCTATGTTTCCTTGTAAAGAGTTTCTCTCCAGCTCTCTTGTAGCCCCCTTTAGGTACTAAAAGGTGCTTTAAGGTTTCCCCAAAACCTTCTCTTCTCCAGGCTGAACAGCCCCAAACTCTCTCATCCTGTCTTCATAGAAAAGCTAAAGTGGCTGATAGGAATAGTTTAATATAAGAGAGGAATGGGTGTGGGAAGCTGCATGGAACTTTCCACCTGTGATGAACAGCTAGATCAGCCCATTTGGTCCCCTGGAGCTGCAGTATTTTTCCTGCAGCAAGGCCTTACTGCTTTGGACAGCTCTTGTAAATGGGGAGGGAGGCCAGGAGGAAAGGGCTGGTACACACCAGCCTCAGCCCCTCTGGACCTCCTGTCACCTGCTGAAGCTCTCCTGTGCCAGTCCTGCAGCTCTCCTGAAGTCCTAGAATGTGTTACAAAAGTTATGCTTGGGGAAATATGGACAGGTAGACTTTTTTTTTCTTTCTTTTTTTTTTTTTTTAAGCATTAGACATTTGGATTAATGTTGTTTAACTGAAAGTTCCTGGAATTCAGTTCTTTTTCCAAAATTAGCTGTGACTGTCCTGAGAGAATCAGTTTAACACATCATTTTTAATAAAAGGCAAAAAAAATCAAAACAAAACAAAAAGGCAGCTTATAAGGTACTGCTGAAATAATTCTAAACAGAATTAATACAGAATAATTACTGTTACATGCTATGTACTCAAGGAACTGAAAATATAACTTGCAGGCCCAACTACGAGCTTTGAAATATTAAAGTAATATTGCAAATTAGTTATAGACAAGATCCAGTCTAGAGCAGTGCAAGGCTAAGTCTATACTTCTGGAAATTGCAGAATCAACCCATATAAAATATACAGCTGGAAACCTACATTAGTACAGCAGCATATCTGGTCAGTTTTATGGCACATATTTAGCAAACCCTGAAGCATGTGAGTCTACTGCATAATGACTGCATCCCACCTAGCTGAGGTCTCTGGGAGTTCTCTTCATCTCTCTGGGAAGTGCTTTTGGGCATCTTGCAGGAAAAAGATACATTAAGGTGTGTTCCATCCTTGAAGAGTCCATAGCCTGACACTGGTGCCATGCTAATAAAGGGTGGAGAAGGAAAGATACAGGAAAGAGTCACGATGAAATGATGGTCTGATAACACAGCCTGGGCACACTCACAGTTTGATGATTTATTCTCAATCATGAAACTTGCAGCAGTCTACCTGCTCACTGCTTCCAAAGTTCCAGAGGCTTCAGCAGTTTCCACAGTAGGTGGTCAGGAAAAGGCTTTTCAAAGTAACAGCAGTGATGGTAATTGCTGTTAGAACCTCAACTATTGCATTTCTTACCTTGTAGTTTCCTTTAAAAATTATCTCCTAATCCTTTCCAGGGCTTCATCCTACCACCTAGCTTCTACACTCATCTTAGAAGTGCTCAGAGTATATACACTTTTTAAATCTGAAAGCTCTTCTTAAATGTAGATATCTTAATGTTCTGCCTCCTAGCAAGTACACCCTCTCACACAGGAGCATGCAAGGAAAGCTTTGAATTAAGCTCCTCACTCCAAATGAATCTTTAGTGTGTTTTTCTGGCAGAAAGGAAAGCTGTTGGCCTGTGAAAGGATGTCACATGGTCGTGAAACATTCAGGGCACTGGTAGTTTCAGCTGCATGCACGACTTGACACAGAATCCAAGATCCTAGAATTCTAGTGCTACTGCTTATATAGTTAAATACTCTTATAAAAATATTCTTACTGAAAATACTAATAATTATTATTGAAAGATAGCTGAATATACCATTTTGTATTGTTCCTTCTTTAAAACAGACTGTTTTTTCTTTGCCTGAAAATGTTTCTTTTTAAATAAATGTCATGAATCAGAGCAAGACTTTCTTAAAACCAGAGGTAGAAGAGAATGGGAAATTATGCTTGTTTACACTTTTCCCAATAATGAAACAGCAGGTCATTTCTTACAACTTCCCTTGGTTTAAGAAATGTCTTTAGAGAAACG
Source organism: Cettia cetti (assembly GCA_013401135.1). NCBI lineage: Eukaryota > Metazoa > Chordata > Aves > Passeriformes > Sylviidae > Cettia > Cettia cetti. The sequence continues at coordinate 16,968 of VZUI01047785.1, read as the reverse complement.
AGTTGGAAATTAAGGATCCAGCCAAGTGCAAGCACTGAAGTGCACACTTGTGTTCAAGCAGCAGCCATTACGGGAATTGCTCATGTACTTAAGATGGAGCATGTGCTTTATGATGCAGAGCAAAGTGAGCTGGCCTTTCTAAATTGAAGACTATATTTATTTTCTTTTTTCTTTCCTTGTGGTGTTTTTTTCTCCTCTTATAATGTGAAATAGTTGCTTATGAACCTGACTTAACTAGCACAGCCATATGTACTGATGCAGACATATGCAAGCTCCTGTGTGCAGATGACCCTGAATCTTCTTGTGAAAATTTTGAGTAGGTCAACCCACAATGTAATCTTTACCCCAAATGCTCCATATATTGCCCCTTACTTGCTCTATTCATGCAGGGATAAAGAAGGTATTACCTCTTCATGTCTGGCTAAGGGCCTGGCCAAAAGTGAATACAGACCCCATGACAGGAATGCAAAGGACTGAGATGCTCCTGGCACCTGTTCAGGAGCAACCCTCCTCTGTGCCTGCCCCACCAAGGTCTTGCCAGTCTGACGGGGCTCTGCCAGTGGGGTTCATGTGTGCTCCCTGGAAAGCACCAAAACCACCTTGCTGGGTTAGGATTTGCAGCCTCCTGGAAAGCATGGAAGCTGACAGCAGCTCTTCCATCTCAAAAGTACTGTGAAGTGTGCTGGTTTGCCTTGCTGCTGGTGTTGAGAGGCCTACAGAAGGATCTCTCTTTGATGAGAAATGTGGCTGGTGTTGGGATGAACAGAACTCTGGCCTTTTTTATTCCTTGCACTTTAAAGAGGCAAAAGGGCTTCTTTTCTTATGGATGAGTGAGAGACACCCCAACATAAAAGAAAACCCTTTATGGAGTGGTACAAATGGTTAACAGCAGTCAGTACTCTTTTCTAGTCACAAACATATTGGTTATCCCACACCAGAACTATCAAACCTCTTCTTCTGACAGCCTCACACCAGAGCTCTTGTTCATTGCCTGATATTCCATCTCTTAAACTGTTGGTGAAGAGCTACATGTCGTAAACTCTTAACTAACATTTAAAAAGTAATAATTAAAAAAACCTCAAACATTTCTTGATTCTTTGATCTGCCGTGGACACGTGCCCTGAAGGGACATTCCCTTGATCATTGTGGTTGTATTAAAGATTCTTTTAAAAGTTTAATTGACAAAATTTTTTCATGCATTAGGGTTTGAGGATAAAGTGAATCAAGCCTTGGTTGTCCTCAGAGAAAGGATTCATGACACAGAAGGTGACAATTCTAGGAGATGGATTTTTGCTGGAGAACATGTGTGCACTTCCTATTTTTGTAAGGATGCTGCCTTTTTATTCTTTGTCATGTATTCACATGACTTAAAAAAAACAAGAACTACCAAAAAAGACAACCAAACAAGAAAAAACACTATCAACTTTTTTAGGGTATCAGTGTTCTTGTAAGAACTCTCATATTTTGGTGCTCTTGGAGTTAGTTGATATAAATTACTATTGGTGGGACTAATACTTTAAACATTTCTCAAACAAGAGAGGCCTCTGTCTCTCAGGATCTGGGTGCATTGATGGTGTATGCAGGATGCAAAGATGTGAGCAGCTGAGAGATTCCTGTGCATCCAGAGAAGTACTCAATGTCAGTGTCTCTTTTCCATTGCCTCAGCTAAAACACCCTAAGTTTGGGGTAAACTATAAAGGCTACCCAATATGGTGATCTTCTGCCTGAAGTATCTTTGTGTGGCTCTGTGCTTAACAACGCTTTAGAGTTGTGCATTTTGAAAAGCAGAAAGTTTGGCATTTCAGTGGCAGGCAGACTCTCCGGTTCAATATGCCTCTCTAGTACATTGTAATGCTTTTTTTGGCATTGCTACAAGTAAGCCAGGGTTAATATATCTCATGAACACAAATGAAGCCTGAAATAAAACACAGGGCAAAAATAAAATTATTGGTATATAAAATAAATAAATAATATTGAGGCATACTTGTACAATTTCCATTGATTTCTTGGGTTACATATCAAATGGAAGAGCGTAGGTTTAGATTAGATATTAGGAAGAAATCCTTCATTGTGACAGTGGTGAAGCACAGGAATGGGTTGCTTGGATAAGTTGTGGATGCCTCAGCCCTGGGAATGTTCGAGGTCAGGGTAGATAGGGCTTGGAGCAACCTGGTCTAGTGGAAGGTGTCCCTACCCATGGCAAGGGTGTTGGAACAAGATGATCTTTAAGGTCCCTTCCAACCCAAACCGTCCTATGACATCACAAACAAGTGAAAACCATAGTATCTGTTCAAAGGGGTGTGGAGCAAGAAGGTGCATATTTGTACTGCAGTCTTACTGAGCTAGAAGTATTTATATTTAATTCTTCCATGGCAGGAAATTCTGACCTACTGGAAATGAATTGAGTTCATTTATTGTTAGGTTGCTGACTTTAAAGGAGGCAAAGGAGACTTAGGTAAATAAATAAAGAAGAAAATGCCTTCTTATACTGTAGCCATATGCACTGGACACATAACTCACTATGTATCATTGTGGTAATGCTTTACATGAACAAAGGTTTAGTCTGTATTGCTACTGGAAGCCATTGTTTTAGACAGAGCCTCTGCATTTATAGCATTTATAAAGTTGAAAATAAAGTGTTATGATTAAATTAATCCATATCTCTGTCAGAATTACTCATGATAATAAAAATCTTGTGTAAAACTGTATCTGCCAACGGAGCATACAGACCAGTACTGTCTGTATGCTTCATCAAACAGGCAGCATTCCACTGCTGCTTGCCTGCAGAATTTGTGTTCCTGCAGTGTAGTACTTAGGTTTGTTCTAATTCCCACTGCAGTCAACAAGAATGTTCTGACCTTCTCTTTTCATTTGATAAGCACTTAAAGCTGCATTCCCCTACTCTTACCATGATAACTGGTGATTGTGTAAGGAAACAAAGTCAAAGATAATCCTAAATTAGATGAGTCAAGAGAACAAAGGATTATTTTGATAAAGCATCAATTTAAATTATTTTTCCTGTTATCTAGTTAGGCTTTTCAAACCTAAATTAAGTTAGATTTTTTTAAAAAAGGTGATAGGGTAATGAAGATCACTTTAGAAGCTGAGGATTACAAGACAAATTGCAGAGACTGAGGACCAGTTCCTCAGGCAGAGTAACTGGTGTATTGTCTCTGAATATTTCATCTGTTATTTCTTAACATTAGCTGTGTTGATGACATGTAAGCATGGGTAACTCTATAAATCTATTTTTCCCTTATGTTGAATGGGAGGATGTGTGTGACAGATGCACAGCATGAAGCATATTAATGCAATGTAAAATTTGACAGGAAATAGTTAATAATTCATGACTTCTGCAAACTGTGGTACCACGTATTTAGATGCCTGTTTGTCTCTGTTTCAGCACCTAAAAGACAGTACCAAAATGTACTGTAAACAAGAGATAACCTTCCATGAGATACCTGTGTTAAACTCCTCCTGAGAATTTTTTTTTACTACTGAAAGTATTAAAACAATATTCTGAGTGACAATCCATCCTTCTAGGAAAATGCCAAATAATAAAGAAGTCACTCTGCTTCTAATAACCATTCTCCTTTTCCCTTCACTCCTTTTTTTTTTTTTTTTTAACTGATTAAAAAATACTTCCTGGTGCAGTTGGAGAACTTGGCAGGCAGTCTGCATTTCAATTGAGCACAACTGTTGCCTTTTCTTCCCTTGGAATCTCCTCTCAGCCCAGCTGTAGAGGCTTCCTCCCTCCCCTGGCTCTGCTCCTTGTGCATCCAGGACCAGGTGGAGACTGGGGCTGCAGTTATTTACATCAAAGCTTTAATGCTCTTCTTCCAGCAAAATGTTGTGGAATTTTTGCTTCCCAGCTCTCAAGTCTTTTACATTTGAGAACAGAAATATTTATTAAGAGACAGTAATAATAATATAAAGACCCAAAATACACTGAATTTAAAAAGAAATAATAAATAATAGCCTGAATGGAAACCAGAACATGCCACATTACAATAGTACAGAAAGATGTGCTGTCATGGCTGGAAATGGGATTAGCTGGAAAATCATCACTGGGAGTTTTGTGGCAAAGGCACTCTGAAACCAGTTGTGAAGTCTCAAAGGCTGGTGTTCTATCACCAGGAGCTTGCAAGGTCCCCTCAGTGGTGCTGACATTACACTTACGTAAATAAGTCCACTGACACATGCTGCTTTCCTTGGAAATGGGTTTTCCAGTATTGCATTCTAAGGAAGAGTAAGCAATAAAGTAGGCAGGCACCTGACTGACACCCCTAGCAAAGCAAACCAGGCAACCAAGCTCATGGGTTGTTCTTATTTCAAGGTTAGGTTATCTCATGCAGTTATTTCTAGCATTATTCTCTCTTCGAAATTTGTCTGCTTGCCCACTCAAACACACAACCAGATTACTTAGTAAGACTGCAATGAACACTGACAGATCCTCCTCTCTGTGTGTACAGTTCTCCACCACACAGCTCACTTGAAGAGAAGCTAGAAGTTGTCAAGCACCTTTCAACATGCATAAAAAAGCACAAAAGAGCATAGCTCTTCTGATGTTCCAGCACCAGTTCAATGCCTCAGAAACCTCTTCTTTTACCAAATTGTCTCCATACAATTGTGCATTTCATGTAGCAAAAATAAGCTGAATTATATTTACATTATTTGTAGATTCCATAGGTCTGTAGCCCAAGAAATTCTCTCCCTAAATTGCTGCTTGGAAAATAAGAGGGGGGGAAAAGGCTTCCTTCAATATGTTTGCTTACTTTCAGAAAAACACGAGTGGACAGTAAGTGTGTGCAGATCCATAATTGATTCAATTGCTCTGAAGTGTATTAGTATTAGGGCTCCCTTCTTGTTTCTTTTTTTTTTTTTTTTGCTGCTCATTGGGATTTTTTTTCTGCCTCTCCTCTCTACTGTTTTTTCCTGATTTGTGACATTTTACTTGTGTCATCTTTGCCAGTTTCCCTCTGAAGCAGTGAGGTTTAGAAACCTGTTTTAATGAAAGCTGAGATCTTAAATAACTTCTAAAGCAAAAATTATCAATGGTAATGATATCAACAGTAGAACTAAACATTTCAGTGTTACTGATTTCACAGGAGCATAGGCAGAAAGAGACCTCCTGGCTCACCTAAACTACTCTTTGTTACTGAACATGAATGTCATAAAATCTTTCTGAAAACATACCAAGTGATATATGTAAATTGTTTGGATGTTTCTTGCCAAATCCTTTTGCTACATAGCTTTTTATGTTGTTATTCCTCAAGGGACTGTGCACATTCTTTGAGGTGGGTACCTACCACTAGGGAGGAGAGATGATGCATCTTTGAAAATATTGATTCTGTAATTCCTCTTTGATTATAAGATTAATAGAGGAAAAACAATTTGCTGATTGTTTTAACTCTATTACATTCACACAAGTTTGTGAACAGTGCCCTATACACCTCTAGCCAGGTTTATACTGCTGAATCTCTGCCTTCCCATGCCAACCGCAGGGGGAAAACCAGGACCAAAGGCAGCAACTCAGAAAGGTGCTCACTCCTCCTATTAGTGAATAAGTCTAAGTCTAAAATCTAAGTCTATATAATTTAAGTCTCATAGAATTACAGATTCATTCAGGTTGGAAAGGACCATTATGACTGAGTCCAGCCATAAATCTAACACTGCCAAGTCCACCACTAAACCACGTCCCCAAGTGCTGCACCTGAACTACTTTCAAATACCTCCAGGGATGCCTCTACCCTGGGCAGTCTGTTCCACTGCTTGGCAACATTTTAGCAAAGAAAGTTTTCCTAATATTCAGTCTAAACCTTCTCTGCTGCAGCTTGAGGCCATTTTGACTCTTGTCGTATAGCATCTCGCTTGGGAAAAGACACCAACCCCCACCTGGCTATACCCTCCCTTTAGATAGTTGCAGAGAGTGGTAAAGGCCTCTCCTGAACCTCCTTTTCTCCAGACTAAACAACCTTAGCTCCCTCAGCAACTCTTTGGAAGATTTGTGTCCTAGAAATCTTAGTCTCAGTTTTGCCCTTTCCCCAGCAGATGATGATTACCAGATGATTACTTTCATTTTTGCAGAAGCTTTCTGATGTTTAAACACTTTGACCTCCTTGGCATTTGATCAGCTGACTGATGATCTGAAGTCATCACTTGTTTTTTTCTTCAGACTTTCTTAAAAGGAGTCTTGATAGGTTCAAAATCTACTGCAGGTAGCTGCAGAAAAGAAGCTGCCCATTCTGGCAGAATTAATGACTGATGCAGATGGGGCTGTCAATGATAGAGAACATGCAACAAAAGGAAATGAAAATGGGGAGCTCCCATTGGGGAAGCTGTGAATGGTAGAGCTTAGGCAGCAAGGGATTTAAAAATATGAATGAAGAAAACTGTATTAGTTCACTTGAAAACAAAAAGAGAAGAATAAGCACTAATGCTAAAAGGCTGAACAGTTATATTGTTTCTTTGCATTTGAGAGAAGCCCAGTGATGCAGAAATTGCAGGATGAAATCAAACGTTTCAGTATCACTCATAAGAAAGCAGGATACTAAAGAGGAGTTTCTTGACTTGCATAATGACAGGCTGAAATGACTTGAGTTTCAGAATAGCTGGCTGGATGAGTCTCTCAGATAGTGATTTCCTCCACAAACAGGTATTTGAAACCATTGAAGAGATGAAGAGATTTGATCTAGGCTTAACACTGCAGCAGCATTTTTAGAAAGATAAATTATAGTCTAATTCTGGGGAAAAGAATGGAACAGCTAATTTAAAAACTGGTAATCAATGAACAGGAGAACTTGGTACCACACAAAACCTTCCTGGAAGTTTTCTCCCAGAAATCAGGAGTGTTCAAGCAATAAGTTCTGAAGATTTCAATTTATGTCATACACTGTTTACATTAGGACCTAGAATAACCCAATTTAATGCAAAATATGCTGAGTGTATTAAAACCATGTGACTGACAGGTCTCAAACCAAACCTCAGTATGAGGTATGTTCATAAAAGACCAATGTGATCCTTAAATTTATGAAGTAAAGAGTTTCAGGCAATATCAATAGAACCCATCTTGCCCTGTATTTTGCTTTTATGGCACTTTCCAGTTGGTCCAGGAGATCTATCTGGGAATAATTAAAAGAGCCAAAAACTGCTTGTAGTGTGCCACAGGGAGAAAATACCTGCCTGAAGAGTCAAGCAGAAGGATAGAAGCTGTCAAGGCTGCAGGTCATTGATATCTCCCAGGGAAAAGGAAATGAAATTTTAAAAAATTCCTATTGATTTTGAAAAATGTGTAACACATTCTAGGAAGTAGAAGTCAGAACATTTCACGTTTACTGTAAGCTTTCAACTGGGAGGATAAGACATGAGAGAGTTTAATGAGTTGTGATGGAATCTCGCCAAGAAATACCTTAAAGATACTATAAAACTTCTCTGTGATATGCTGGTTTATTGGCTTATATCTATGAATTTATGACAACTAGATTTAATGACTCTTTAAATGGAGCATTTTGAGTAAAAGGGAACCGTCAGTTTCAGAAATGGATGAGGAGTGACGTGGAGAAAATCTGTGAATGGGGAGTCTGGGGTAGGTCTGTGGGAGAAGACTAAGGGAAGGAGGAACATTGAGGATTGTAAGTCAGAAAGAGCTGGAATTTCATCAGCAGAGTCCTGCAGAACAACAAGTAGTTAGGAAACAACCCTGACAGTGACAGATAGCAGACAAAAACATGGGAGCCTTTCAGTTTCACTAAAAGGGGAGTGTGCTGTGGTAATTCCTAAAGAGCACTTTGCTGCCTCCCAGCTTGGGTACAACCCCAAACTACTGAAAATCCCACTTGCTTCTCTGTTACTCCAGAAGAGACACATTAGACACTTCCCATAATCATAGAATTAAATCTTTTGAAGGATGCTTTCATGGACATCTAAAGCATGAACATTAAAATTAAGTCAGACTTCACAGGGCAAAAAAGGGAAATTCCAAGACAAAAACTAATCCCAAACCCATTTATAAGGTATGGAATCTTTTGGTCTGTCTGAACAGTACTTTGTGTTTCTCTTTTCTTTTGCCCTGTCCTCTTCCTCTTTGTGACTGAACTTTTCATATCACAAAACAGGTATTTCCCAGCCCACTTTCTGTTTGAAGCTCATAGGAACTAACCATTCCTGTTGTTGTTCACAGACCAAAGACCTCAGCTAGAGAGTGAAAGTTATTCTAAATAACTGTGAGAGAAAAAAAAAGAGTAACCTTTGAGCTTGGTACTTGCTAGTCCTGCTTTGATTCTGACACTTACCTGTAACACTATGTGCTCCATGACAGGAGCTAAGCAGCACAGTTTCCAACCTCAGTACTTTCATTTCAGTGCTTCATAATCTGTCTCTCTTATTTATTAAAGAAATTTAGGGCATCGACATAAATTACTTATCTCTCAGGAGATTAATTCTCTCCTTTGTTTGCCAGGCTTTACTGGAAAAGAATTCAAGGCTTCCTTACAGAACTGATAGTTCAGGCTTGTTTGTGTTTTCATTCTTTTAAGTTGCATGGATATTGGGTATTTTCTGGTAAGAATCACTTCTAAAAATATTCAGTATTTTTTCATGTAAACTAGTTTTTTAATTTCAATAGAAACTCCTGTTGAATTTGCATGCACTCAGGCTGCAAAAATTACTATTTCCATCAAAAAGCATTCATTCACAAGCACCTTTGCTTCCAGAACATTTTTAGGAGATGAAACTACAGAACATAAACAGAGAAATAAAAAGTAAACATATAAATAAAAATATTTATGTACAAGGCAAATGCAGTATTAGTAATGTGGACACTGACTTACTTTAACTTGTTGGAAAACTCTGCTGAAGTCATTTATGTGCCTGTAACTATGGAAATATGCCAGCATCCTGTGTTAAGCCAAATCATGAGTATCCAGTCAATGAAGGACCTAGAAACTTAAGTTCTTCACTGTGTTCAGTACAAAACATGATTTAAGTAAGACACGGATTTCTTGTTGTTACCTTGCCTTTAGACATTGATACAAATTATTAGTGCCCTTTTATTTTTCTGACAACACAACGTGCAGATTTTCCAATGCTTTGCTGAGGATCAGGTTCATTACATCACACAGCTCAACAGACTTTAAGTAAAGCACACAGCTGGGTAACTAGAGAAGTCTCTGTGCAATCAGTGTTTGGACACAGGTAGGTTCGAGGAAAAGCTTTCATATCCTAGATGGTTTTGAGCTGAATTGTGATAACAGCAATTGGTGTGATGATTTTATTGAAAATCTTGAGCATAATGTGGACATTATGCTCAAAGATTATTGGTGGAAAATCCCATCAGTGATCATTAAGCATAAGGAAAACATCTTGTGCTGATGGTGAGAAACACCTCAATTGACTGCTGTAGATGCCTTTAGTGTTGATTGGGAGGGTGGGCAGGAGGGCCTTTTCCCACTTCCATAATTTGCATACGTGTTCTGCAGGACTCTGGCAGCAAAACTTCCACATGCATCTCTGAAAATTTGAACAGGGCATTCATGTGTCATTCATTTCTGATGCAGGGCTTGTCTGGGACTCTGCTGTTCTTGTCTCTGAGTTGGTGACACAATTCAGGGTGAAAACCTGCTGAGCCAGTCAGGCTGGCCGATATTTGGGCCTTACTGGTCTAACATGCTCCGCTATTTGAAAAATGTAATTGGAGGTTTTAGCTGTGTTCCTGAAGCCTTGCTGACTGAGGAGAAAAAGTTCTAAACACAGTTCTCTCCTTTGGCTGCTACCCTTGCCTTGTCTATAGGACATATCACATAAAATCAGTAAGTCAACAACTCACATAGCTTGAGCAAACACTATTTTACAACTCTTCTGAAGAAGAGAGTAGATGTGGAGCTCTAATAAACTTGCTAGAGATGGAGATTCAGAGGTTTTGGCACTTTCTGAAATTAATTTAGAATTTTTAAAGTGTGAAAGTTTGGATCAGCTCCTTTGTCACTGGTAATGAAAGAAGAAAAACCCCCAATTATTCTATAACAGTGTCTCAGATTCCATGTTGCTGAACAGGATTTTCAGATATTTGTAATCTGACTGTAGCTGTCTGTAGCAACGTAAAGAGTAATTTGGAATCAGTGACTATGTATTTATACAGTCACCAACTTGAGTTCGTGAAAATTTACCTACCCTTGTTAGTGTGTTGCTGCTTAATATTGGTTTTGAATATGCAAAAACCAGATAGTGCACTCTTATTTGAATATATGTGTTGTGAGCAAACTTGCTACTAGATTAAATTGTCTTGGGTTCATCATTAATATTAATTTGGAGCATGCTGTAATGGTCCTTCTTGTTTTAATTCTTACAACTACTGAAACCCAAGGGTCAAGGGTTTGGAGAATATTAAACCATTCCCATATCAAAGTAGCTTGCAATTAAATTAAATCTATTTATCCACATAAGTAAACTACTTGGGATATAATAGTTGCAGTTTCCTCCTATTCTTACTTTTTTTCCCTTGGTGAAATGACATGTAATATATTACATATTGCAGTATAATGCCAAGAAGTATCCCTTCGTATGCACAGCCAGGGCCATTATGGATAACAGATGCCTCATGCAAAGCATGGAGCACAACAATGGTTTTGAGGGGAAAAGGGGGGATGTCTATCCAACTCCTTGTCTGTATGTGAATCACTGTACTGCTACCAATATTTCATCTTTACTTAAGAGCCTTCCAGGAGCACATCTACTTGAGAAACCAGTGTTAGACCCTGTGCCAAACGAATTTTGGACTGGTTCTCAGAAACAGAACAAGTTTCAGGGCAACGAGGGAAAAAGGTGAACTTTATCAACACTGTAGGTAGTCAGGTTTCTGTGACCTCGAGGAGGCCACTGGTGAGCAGCAGGAGTGTGCTGGGTGGGTGGAGGCTGTCCCAGATGTCTCTGAGGACTGAGTCAGACTCATTGCTACAGGTCACACCCTCAGGGAAGCTTTGTTTTCATCACTGACTTGGAGGGAGCAAAGGAAGAGTTGGTTACAGTTATCCACCGTGAATATCTATGACTGCCTGGGGTCAGTCAAGGCTTCCGAGCACCAAGGGTACATTTGCCAGCGGTACAGCAGTACCTTTGCGCTGGGATTTCATCTAGAAAGCACCTCACCTGTTGAAAAACTAACCCTCCTTTAGTAGAAAAAACCAAGCATCTAGAAGTCAGCGAGCTTCAGCAGTAAGGTGTGATTATTTCAAAGGATGTAGCGATAAGGAAGCTGTCTTTTTATGAAAATTTTCTGCCCCCGGAAAAAGTCATATCCTTGGCAGGGACTTGGCATTTAGTACTGCAGTGGCTGAAGAATTTAGGATTGCTTTGCGTATTTACGATAATTTGTCACCTTCTTAAGGCGACAAGTGTCCACAGGGGTTAATGGGTTCAGTGGCTTTGTTGAACATTGGTAATTTAAGGACTGTTTAAAACAAACACTTTTCAAGACCTTTTTAAAAGTAAATTAGTCTTTGTCTAAGAATAAAAACAAATCTGAAATCTGTTTACCTGAATTGGGCGTAAATTTGAATTTAGTGCCGGGATTTAGAAGAGATCTCATCGCTTTAGTTTCACCCTAAACTGAGTTTTCGTTGGGATTATAATGGAAATTCAGTGCTCTGCAGAACATCACCATAAGCTTGAGGATCACTCATGTGCCATGCAAACCCTCTAGAGGTAACTGCTAGAGATTAAAAGATTTAACAGCTACGCTGTAGTATTAAGGTTTGTAAAATAAAATAAGAATATAAAATAAATTGTTGAAAAAACAACAAATAAAAAACGCCACAAAAACAAAACCACGAACAAACAAAAACAAACAAACAAACAAAACCCGCCAACAAAAACAAACAAACAAAAAACCCAAGGGAAAAAACCCGGCGGGGGCGGGGCGGGGGGGGGGAGCGCCGCGAAAACAACCTAAACCACAATCTTTTGGCTCTCTCAAACTCAAAGTTTTGCAACGGGCGTGTTACACTGTCTCTAAATAAATATTTGATGAGTGACTGAATGTTAACTACTAGGCATTTGTATTAGCTTCAGTATTGCAAAAATCTTCAATCACAGTTTCCCTTCTCTCTGAACGTTCATCCAGCATGCAGTCCTTTTGATCTTGTTGATAGGGTTCCTCTTTCTCCTCTGGGTGATAACTTTCTTGGGTGGGTGATACTGAGTACTAAAAACATTGCTACAAAGTTTTAAATCCACCTAGGGGAACGTTTACCCTTCCTACCTTCTAAACGTTCCTGCTGCTGTTGCTGGCTTTGAGTAAAACATGCCTTTTCTGATCTGGCATCCACATTTCCTCCTCAGAGCTGCTGTCAGGGAGCAGCAAGAGGCTGCAGACCTCTTCTGCACAATGCTAGTGCTGACAGCTAGTGTGGGTGATACAGAGGGTGAGGTAAGCAGGTTGAAGTGGAATAGGAGGCAATCATCAATATTACCCCTATAGAGTGCCTAACTTCCAGAAACATCACAAAGGAACTTATGAAAATTAAGTGAAGGCTGCATCCACTTCATAATTTTCATTAAACTGGACTTTACTGCATTTTATACCAAAAAGCATCCATTAATAGACTATATTCCTAGATTAACCTCACTCCTCTTCAGGATTTTTCTTAATATGCTGGAATCTTGTTTGTGTTCTACATGATGAGACAGAGTCCTGCTTAGCAGATGTGTTCAGCTTTTACTGTGTATGGACCGATTAAAAAAAAATGCCCACCTTGGAACCATAGTACTTCTAAACACTAAGATATTGAAGGTCAAGAGGAAAACAAAAAACAAAACCCTTTCCCATTTAACAAGCTGAATTGTGTCTGTTTTCTGCCTGGTTTCTTGGCTGAACTTTCCCAAAATTTCAGAACTATATTTTACAATATCATGACAGGAGTGTTTCTGTGTACTTCATCATGAGTTTTCTTTCTAATCTGATTTTGTAGCAGCACGCTTTTGTAGCAGCTGTGTTAATTAGACTTTGTTTGACCACCTTTACTTGGGCTAGGCCTAAGACATCCTCACTATGTCATTTTGAAAAAGTCAAAGAGATAAGCAGAGTAATTTTAAGCCTTTTAATACTTACAGGTACAGTCCCAACATTTTGGCCATCATGTCTTTTTTTTTTCATGAGAGTGTGATGGCTGAAACGTCTGGAATGTGTCTGTAAGTAATCAATGCCTCAGAATGCTGGGGCTTATCTGTAAGCCTTGCTTGAAGGTGTGCACTCAGTATTTGAAAGCTCTCAAGAACATCTTAACATCTCAGTCCCTCAAAACTACCTTTTAGTCTGGCCAGTCCAAGATATCATGTAGACTGTGTGTTGCTTTCTGCCTAGGGCAATGAGCAGTGCTGCCACAAGATATTCTTCATATCTGTTTATGTGCAAGGGCAATCTATGTCTCCTGTTTTATAATACATATATGTATATTTTTTTTCCTCCAAGGTTCAAGCATATAATTTTTATATTTCCACCTGAGTAGTCACTACTTTCTTTTGTAGTCCTTCTGTATTCTCTCCATGCTTCATAAGCATCCCTTTTCAGCAAATTAACCTGAAGTTTGAAATTATACTGTCATGTTTGCTACTGCGCTTAATAAATGTTCTATGGCTTTAACTTACTCTGGTATGAGTAAATGAAGAATCCTGTCTCCTTCCTCCAAAGGATCAGCTGTGTTGAATAACAGGGCTCCCTTTTCTCCCCTTCCTTTCCCATCATGTCATTATTTGTTATTACAAGCATCAACTTTTTGCTTTTCCAGTATTGAGGAGCCAGAAAAAGAAAGAAATCAGAGAAGGATTATTAATGAAGCTAAAACACTTTACCCTCTTAATAATCCGTTTTTAAGGGTTGCTCTTAATTTTAAAAATTATTCCTCCCCTGCAAAAGATGGAGCATCCATGTTTTTCTTCTGACTACTCTGGAGCCTTAATTGCTGAGCAATGTCAAAATTCTGTTTTGCCAACACTCTTCAGTGAGCACCGGTGCCAGTAGCATGCATATATAAACCAGAGCACTAGAAGTGCTTTCACTTGGCTGAAGAGGGCTATGCGCATTCAAACTGCTATAAGTGCTGATTTGGATGGCTGATTACATTCATACGCATATCCTTGGAAAAAACAATGCAGCATAACTGGTCCTAAATCACTGGTGTGTTTCAGAATAAGTGGCAGTAATCAGGAGCTTGCCAGCATCTTGTTTGGGTGATTGGGTGTTCCCCATGAGCACCACTGGCCCTGTGCAGATTTCCTAGCTTGTCAGTGTAGTTTAAACTTCGGTATGGGCGCTCTGAAAGTTGCTCTCACACCATCGGGGGTTTTTTGTCTCACTTTTCCCCAGAGTTTAGTCTGGACACCGCTGACATAAAACTGGTCCCCTCTAGACTTGAAGGACCGTTCAAGAAGCCATCTGATACCAGCGCAGATGTCAATGACTTTTCAAATACATCACCTGAAGGCTGCTTTCAGAAATTAAAATCTTTTCCAGAACAAAATTGATAAGACACAGCAGCTTGTATTTTCTCTGACCAGTAAAAGTAAAGAAATACCATCTGGTGTGTTGATCCTGCTGAAGTCTTTGATGGGAGGAGGAAAAATATGAGTGAACTCCTGCTAAGTTCAGCTCATGATGTTTCCTGAGCACTTTCTCCCCTTCTATGGGAGATTTTATCTGAGTTATATCTACCAAGCAAAGTGCAAAATGTAGCAAATGCAAGGTAAAAAGTAAGGAGTAACATAGGAATATGAAATAGAAAAGAGCGTTTATAAGGGTGATAGTAATCAAGAGGACAAAGTGTGCTTACTGTCAGTTTAAGGCTTTGTTCGGTTTTTCTGGCAGTTGTATCTTCTTCTATGGTTAAATAGTGCCCATTTATAGAGTAAATGTGCTCACTAATGGTGTAGTTCCTATCAAAGCTTCTGAGTAGTGTAAGGTTAGAGAAAGTCCACGTTATGGTGGATACTGCTGTAAGCAGTATATAAATACTGAGCCACCTTAAAGGAAATTAAAGAAGTAATGAGACACATTTGAAAATTAAATTATGTGATTCTCTCCACCGTTCTCCAGCAAGGAGAAACTCCAGCAAGACTCCCTGAAACTGCTGTGGGGTCCCTTATCACCACAGAATGCATCTAGTAAATTGACAGTGATAATAAAGATAGATTTGATTTTCCCCTCCCTGAACAGTCCTGGGAAAGAGAGTGAATTAATAACTAAAGTAAGCTCTAGAGGTCAGGCCGGTTTTTTTTCTTCATGTTCAAGATGAGGAGCTCGTTTGCCAGAAATAATAGTACAGACAACTTCAAGATCTGAAGCTGTGAGGGACCTGTAAGAATCATTCAGTCTTGTTTGCTTCACCTTCCTGATGCAGCAGCAAGATTCCTGTTTTTCTGGGCACTGACCTGTGCTCAAGCCCACCAGCTTATCTGTGCAGAGGAGGACAGAACAGGTGGTGGTTCTGAGGGGCACTCAGATGTGAATTCTCCCATTGTCAAAGCACCTTCAGGCCCTGCTGGCCAAGAGAGTGAGAGATTTACACTGTTAATCAACTACACTGTGGGCAGAGCCATCAGGGGTCTGGCCAATGAGCTAGATGTGAAATAATTAAAATTTACCGAGTGGTTTAGATTCAGTCAGTTTGAATACTTTTCTTGTTTGATTTTTGAAGGCAAGTTGTTTATCCAAGTGAAGTGCCTTAAGATACAGCAAGGAGCATTGACATCAGCAGAGATCAATGAAGGACGAAGAGGTCTATTTAATTTAGGAAATGAGTGACTTGGGTCTTTGATCCTATTGCATTCTCGTATTCCCAGAAGGTTAAATTTAGTCCTGCATACACAAATTCTGTTTGACTAAGTTTACTTAGGTTTTAAATATTTGTGGGTTTCTTTTGTTTAGGTTCTCTTGTATAACAAGAAAAAAACCCCAACTGTTACCACATAATTAGGCTGTCGCTGTGTAAGCATGTGTAGCTCTTTTCAGACTTGAGAGCAGAACACGCAAATTCAAACCCAAATGCATTTCTTAAACTTTCATACTGTATAAAATAAAAGGAAAACACCCTCTGACCCATTGTATACAAACCAGCCTCTGAAATGGCAGAGGGAAACGGTTCAAATTTGAATTAGCAAGAAATAAGTCTTGTTTGGCTCATATTGCCTACGGTACTTCCATTTTCCAGAAGTAAAGAAAACCTCATGCAGCCTAATGCAAAGGTGTGCATTTGGTTGAAGATATAAAAATGTAAGGTAAGCCTAAGAGAACATGAGGATAAGGCTGAAGTTTCTACCGTGCCAAACGGCAATATCAGGAAAAATTCTCATAACCCCTTGCCTAGGAAGGTTAGTTGCTTTGGTGTAAAATAAACAGAAATCAAAGCAAGAGAGGTCTTTTTTATTATTTACATTTCTCTTAACTGCAGCAAGCCATAGCAGGTGCTAGCATGAGATGAGCTTTGGCGCTTCTTGCCACAGACTCGCTTCACCATGTGTCATCAACCACGAGTTTTAAAAGTGCCTGAATCGAAATATACATTACGACACAGAAAATAAAATCGAAAAAACAGGGAGAGGAAGGAAGTCCCATCAAGGAGGCATAAGTACAGCCTTTGCTGCCCTGCACATCCCTCTGCCCCCAGCCGCCACCACACTCCCTTTCTCCGTGCGCGACCCGGGCCGAGCTCAGCCGGGTCGGAGCAGGGCGGCCCCGCACGCCTGCGACGGCTCCGGGGCCTCGCCCCAAGCCCGCACCGTCCTTGCGGCTTTTATTTCCGTAATTTTAAATTTATTTTTTAACACCCCCTGCCTCAGGCTGAACGGGGGTCACTCCCCGCTTGCGGGAGCAGCGCTCAGGGCCGGGGCAGCACCGCAGCTCCTCCGCTGCCGCCGGGCAGGTGCCGCGCTGGCCCTCGGACCGCGCCGGCGGGGAAATACCACTTTTGGAAAAGGAAAAAA